>VYZP01054235.1:0-12676 GCA_013400635.1 Hypocryptadius cinnamomeus
CAGTTAAACATCCAGAGTGACAGAAATTACAAACTATACTGTCTGTAAAATGAACTTAACATGGAATCCCCTGAAGTAGCACTACCCAGTCTCGAGTTTGGTTGCTTTTAATCAAAGCAGATTAGAAAAGGAATTATAAAATAAGATGTGAGATTAATTGAATGAAATTATAATCCTATTGGAGAGTGAGACTGTAAAATTTGAGACTGAGTGTGTATACACATATGTATGTATGTGTATACAGATAAAAAACTTTCTGTATTTTCTTAAAGACATGTGTAAGAATGATTCAGCTTTTAACAAAAATTAACCACTGAGTGAAAATTGTGTGATTCTGTGATTTATTAACTTACTGTCTTGGAGGTGGCAGTGGGTTTTTGATGTGCTGGAAAGTTAGCCACAGCCACATTGTTGCAAAGTATCATGTCATGAACTGGCTAACACTGCAGTGTCTGTGTACCTAGAGCAAGTAAGATAGTGAAGTCTGAAGAAAGAAGAGACAAGCAATGCACTCCAGAAGTGTGACTGTTCCTATTCATTTTCTTAGTTTCTGCTACAAAGAAGAGGAGACAAAGAGGGAAATATTAGGTAGAAATCAACAGTATTTGGATGAAATTAATCTTTGTTGATGTTGACATGACATATCTTTTATCTAAAAGAAAAATGCATGTTAAGGAGCTCTGTATGGTAGCCTTTTAACTTGTAAAAGTGATTTTGGCATAATCATTTGCAATACTTCATTCATGCTTCTTAAAGTGTCAGCATTCAGCTGGATTTGTTAGGCTAGCAGCTCAGACTCTGGTATCTTGTTTTGATGTGCAGGGCATATAGATGAATGTCTGTGATGTAATGTGAGGAATATTAGGATCATGTATTTATAATTCCTCATAAGAAGCGTGAAATTCTTTTTTGTTATGTTGGTATCTGTTATATGTATATTCCACTTCCTTTTCAGCTGTTATTTCCTACTATGGGGAAAGGAACAATAGTTTGTAATATGTGGGATCATAATATCCATAGGCAATATGGACTTGATGGATGGTGCTCTGAGTCAAAGTGATTTAAGAGTGATAACTAACTTCATAATTTTTAGATATCTGTCAAGTATTTAATTTTCTTTTTATTTTGCTATTCATCAGGAAGAAAAATTTAAATTTCCCTCTTCCCTTATTCCTGTACAGAAGATAAACCTTGCCTAGGTTTATTTCTTTGTAGGTTTTTTACTAAGAAATCTGTTAAGAACCTGTTTGCCTTCTGCTGGGCCTGGTTTCTGGCCACAAGGCAAAATGTTTCATGTACCTGGTGTAACTGTGCTCTCATACTAAGATCCTTGATGTAAAGCAGCTAAAATAGCTGGACCCTGCCAAGACAGGGATATAATTTCTTGTAAATACAATTTGCAGACACTGTTGCAAAAACACCTGTCATGTTAGGGTGAGGGATAATGGAAGTAAAACCAGATCACTTGACGTGTGGTACTTCAAAAATGGAAAATAAAATTGTGTGGAGGAAGGTGAAATCAATGACTGGGGAAACAAAAATCAATGACTGAAATGAAGGACTGTTCCAGTTCTTGTCACATTTACATATTTATGCTCTCATCATATGTTAATTCACTTCCTAGGATAAACTTTTCTAGCCAAGTTTCTCATTTGAAACTCGAATAAATTCAGGAGTTTATTTCTTTAGTTGCTTTTCATTCTGTGCCATGGTATAGCATCATGAAATAGATGCTCACCAGTTCAGGCTATTCATCCTCTCTGAAACACTAACTACTGCAGACTGCTGGATTCCCTCTTTGGATGCTAGCTAGCCTGGCTGACAGTACTCCAGTATACTGCAATTTCTCTATCTTTTGTGGGTATTTAAATTAAAAAAGGAGTGGATAACAGTGTCTGCTCTGTAATTTTGCTAAACTCACAGGAGAAAAATAGCTATAAAACCTAGCCAGAAAACACTTGATTAACTCAGTGGGGAGGTAGGCTGCATAGTGACGATGTAGCCCCCTGCTCCATTACAGAGGGTGTTGAATTAGTTCTTAAATTACCTTTTTAATTTGACTAATCATTTTAGTTACTGTTACATTGAGTTTCATTAAAAATGAACATCACATTTGGAATATGTGTAACTCAGTATATTTGTGGCCTAAGTTCAGAATTGCAAAACTGTAGCTAATCATCATCTACAAAGTGAAAAATTTTTGTTACAAAAGATAGAATACACTTTTTTGGATGGATGGTATGCCTGTTTGTCATTTCATCTTGGAATGGCATTATACATTCATAACTTTTTTATTAAATACATTTTATTTTAAAGAACTAGCATAAGATTTTCAAAATATTTAAGGAAAAAGATAACATTAAATTTTCATTAAAATGTGACATTTTAGCTTTTAAAGTGGCTGAATGTGGCTTTAGTAGGCCTTTATCTTACTGTGCAGTTTTTGCTGATACTTTTGCTTTGGAGAAAGCCTGTTCTCATATTCAGTCATTTACCAGCAGTCCTTGTCAACTGTGGAAGTCCCAGGTGACTGGAAATTGGCAGATGTGGCACCTATCTGTAAGAACAGTCAGAGCAAATTTGTGATTGTAGGATTCTATTACTTCAGTCCAGTAAGTAGTCATCTATTTTAGTGTGGCTCAACAGGCTTCTAGTTTGCTCAACTCATGGGGGAAAACAATGGCTAGGGAATTAAGAGGCCTTAAAGCTGAACAAATACCTTGCAATGTAATCTTTGGTAGAGACATACCATTAGACATGTCTTTTACACGTATCTTGAAAGTCTAACAAAGTAGTTTCCTCAGCAGGAGAGAGTAGAAGCTCCTAATATTCCATTCTGCTTCTGTCATTTTTTTCCTGTTATCTTTTACTTGTTGGGTAGTTTTAACAACTTAAATTTTAGAGGTTGGATTAATTGTATTTGACTCATGGAAATGAACGTAGAAGATACCAATTTCCTTTGAGTTTTGTGATATTTGTTAGCATGGTAGGTTACAGGGACTCAAACCTCTCATCTATGGAAGACAGACTATGTATTTAATAGTTGAAGTTTTGTCAGCCTGCTGCAGCCAGTCACCATTTTGTTAGCTCCAAACCAGCCCAAGTTTTGTGTTGTCTTTGCCAGATGGTTGTTCAGGATCTTTTTTCATCATAAGTGACATCTGGACATTACATTGTTGTGATGTTTATGAGCTACAGAAATGATTGGAAAGAATTGGGTGGATAAGTTTGTGTGGGATATTGTGCGGGTGGTGGGAACAAGATATTCCATTGGAAGGGACATCTGAAATGTAGGCTGCAGATGTAGAGAATCCTTACCTCATTAGCTCTTGTATTCACTGAATTGCTTGTACTGTTGTTTTTCTACCTTCTTATGGTTGCTGTGCTTGAGATGTCGTTACAGGGATCCAATTTTCAGAGCAGGGGCAAGTCATCATCTAAAAAAAACCGTAAAATGTACCTTGAGGTAGCTCCTGTAAAAGACACAGTTATTGATTAATTTCCAGACTTTTAATTATAAAACAGTTCTGAAATGTGGTCTGTCCATCATATTCTGAATATGATGCCCAGATTTGAAAAAAGCCCTTTGGAGTTTCCTAAGAACCTTCCTCATGGATTTCAGGACAACCAGAATGTTCTGGTGTGCAATAAGCATTTTCCTGAGAGAAAAGAACTACCACTTCAGTTCTGGTATGTGAAAACTATACTGTTAAAATTCTTGTGGCTTTACAAACTATTTTGGTAAGCGATGTAAAAATGTCTTATGTTGCCGATGTTTTTGCATTTCAGTGTGTGCATTGTGGTGAGCTTTTTTCTGTCCTTCCTGTTCTGACACTATATAACTTCATCCATATGTTTATACATTGTAATTTATGTCAAAATTGGGGTTTACAGCTTCCTGCATTTGTCGTATTTTGCACTGCTCACCATAATTCAGCTACAGGAAAGTCAGTGAAAGGCTGCCTAGGGTTGTCTTGTTCCTAGGGTGGTTTTGCCTTTAATTTTTTTTTTTTTTTGGTAGGTGCAGTGTGAAACCATTATAAGCATTTTGTGTAATGTATTTATTGCATAAAGCCACTACAATGAGAACAATGCTCCGTGAAGTGTTTCTGCTCCCAGCCTCTGGTAGCTGCAGGTATTCCCTGGAGCAGGTATCCAGGTTACCAGCCTTGCAGAGCTCTGGCAGCACAGGTGGGAGGCAGCAGCATCTGTCCTTTGATGAGCAAAATAGTCCCTTTGCTGCAGTGACAATAAATCTGAAAGTAAACTTTTAACAAATCCTTCTTGACCTTTTAACAAGAATTAATATGTTTAATCTCAGATTTAGTGTCAAGGTTACATGATATAAACCCCCCCGTCAAATTTGTGGTTTATGTTGACATTTAGAGTGAACAAAACTAATGAGAGAGGGGGTCAATGCGACTCTCTCTTGGTTCTCATTATAGAGTTATGAAGATTTGTTTCTTGGAAGCATTTTTAAAAATAATTTTCAGTGACAGATTGCAAACTTACTTTCCTTTCTCTGATTTTTTAAATGCATTTTAGCTTCCATACCAATCCATCAATACAAAGCTAAAACTGAGGTTGCCTTGTAGTATGCCTAACTTAGTGGAAAAAAATTACTACTCATTACCAACCAGAATGCAGAAATAGTATAAATCAGAGACAGATATTTCAGCTCTTCTGGTCTTAAGAGCAGACTTTATGCAACTTAACACAAGAGCTTTAGAGGCAGATGAAGCGTGCACTTACTTCATTGTATTCTAGAGAATAATTTCCAGTATTCAGGTATGCTTTGAAGATGGAAGAAAGCACATCAGGTTAAATTAGTGCCCAGGGGTGGTGGTGGTGGTATCATTGTTACATGGTGTCTTTGATTAGGAAATAAAAAACCATGGTTGTACAAACAACCTTTTCTGAATCTGATTGTAAGAGGTGCATATAGGTAGGCAAAGATAATTTGAAATTTTATTTTCCTGAGAAATAGAATTTTGAGTAAAAATTTTGAACAGTTTCCAAGTTCTGTACTTTTTAAATTTTGATCCTGTAAGCTGATGATCAGCAGTCAGCACAGTGTATGTAGTAAGCTGGTTCTCAGGATTGCATTACTAATGGAGAGCATTCTCTTTCTCAAAATTAATGATTGCTATACACTTCCTTATATTTTCTGTCTGCCCCTAGAGTAGATTTTCTTCATATACCAGTTCAAGAGAGAGGTTTTTGTTAGTACTGGAAGCCTGTTACTTCAACACATCCATAGTGTGTGTGTGTCTCAACATGAGTCAACAAGATTCTATGGATACTCAAAATATTTTGAAACCATATGAACAGAATGTGTATTTTCCTCTGGCTAGTAAAAATCAGTCATAAAGTCTTCATAGACTTATAATATGCAGAATCCAACCAGCTTGGCAAATAAATTGTTGGTTAAAACAAGTTCTGGGTATGTCTCCAAGCTGCATTTAGACAAAATACCATTTTGTTCATGCCAGGTACTGGACTGTCTGCTGGAGACTCAGGTTTTTTATTCAAGTAGGTTGGAGCAGATTTTTGACATGACCAATTACCTTCCTAGGGAAGAATGTTAATAGAAAATTTGTTCTTTGTACGCATTTTATGGGATGAGAAGAGAGGTTATTTTATGTTGGCTGTTAGGTAGTGTATGATATCCTGAATGAAGAAAAAAATTTATTGCTGTTTTTGAAGAATTAGTGGTTCAGTGGAAGAGAAATAATCTGAGGTTTAGTCCTTGTTTACGGGGCTTATTCTAGGTTACTCTGATACTGATTATGAGGCTAAATATAAAAGTGTTGTCTTTTTAAGGAAGAAACTTGATCTGGAGATCTGTACCAGGATTTACAAGTGCTTTTTTTCAGTAATGTTTGCCTGAATCCAGATTAGATACATTAATAATTAGGAATTGTTTCCATCTTAATAGTGATGTGAAAAGTTTACTCCATGGCTAATTTGCCAGTTGTTAGTTATGCTTCTAAATTGCACAGAAGCATCTTGGTTAGTCTTACTGTTAAGTGTTGTGGTGGTTTAACACCAGACAGAAATTAAACTGCAAATAAGCCTCTCCCCTTTCCCCCTCCCCGCTCTGGTGAGAGAGGAACAAAGTCCAAGATGTGGGTTGAGATAGCAATTTACTGAAAGCAAACAGCAATGGAATAAGAAATGCACAGTAAAAGCAGCAATATTAGCAACAAAGGTATAAAAAAAAAAAAAGTGCTTTACACACAAAAGGTGTTCACCACCTCAGCTTAGTTCTGGCTTCCCCAGACAAAGACAAGATGGCGAGTGCTCCCACACTCAGTGGTTCCCGTCCCTAGCTCCGAGACAATGGACAGCCCCCTGAAAACCAGGTCACCTTGCGCCATGCCACCTGTTTCTGGACAGCTCTGCTGGGACTCTGTTCCATGTGGCACTGCCACTTTTGACCAGTCCCTGCCTCTGGGGCTTGGTTTGGGCTGAGCTCCTCTCGTCTTGGCTTTCCTGCCTCTTCGTTCCCCCTGGCCACTTCCCGCACTGGCACCATGCCGTGCTGGCTCTGCTGAGGTTTGGCTCTGTGCCAGCTGCACTTCCAGTCCGCTTTGCCAGGCTCCACTGGGCTCAGCTGCTTTCGTCACCCAGAGCCGCACTCTCCAGAGGGGTGGGAAGGGGAGGGCAGGGTCCTCATGGCTGGTCCTGGCAACCTCTCCCAGAGAGAGAGTGGAGACAGTGCCCCACACTTTAGGTCCTCTGAAGCAAAACCAGGGCAGGTGTCTTCTGTGTCTCCTCAGATGGGTGTCTGAGTCAGTTGTGGGCTTTAAACCCATGCAGCAATTAATTTGTTGTGCTGAACTAATCTTTGTTCTTACTTTATCCATATGCATTTGTCTTTTATATGTCTGCTTTCATATGTAATTTTTTGGTGGGTTATTTTTGTATTCTGGTGCTTCTTCATTATTCTTTTTCATATCTTCCTTCTTTCTCACTGACCTATTTTTTGGCATCTATTGTATTCATCAGCGATTTTCATCTAGCATTATATGACAGGTTCTTCTGTAGGAGTTTATTGGAGACATGCTGGGAAAAGATTTCATTTGTTCTCCCTTTGCAACTGTGCTTGTGTCTGAAATTGTGTTTAAATGTGATAGGAATGCAAAGAAAGACTCTGGTGCCTCTAGATGCTGCCTGTGCCTAAACCTTCCACATTATTATCAGCTTAAATTTCTGTAAATCAGAAGAAGACGACAAGAATGCATTGTGTTTCAGAGTCTTTTACTGGGCAGTAATTATGAATATTAGATATCAAGTGTACTTAATGTACTTGAGTTAATGTCATTGTAACAAAGTTGCACAAAATCATCAGCACCCGAGGTTAGTTTTACATTTTGGCTCCACGTTAAGAATCATATATGAAGCATATATGTGCATACACGAACAACCAATGTAGTAGGAAAGAAACCATTTTCTAACCCTAAGTTTTCAAAGGATTATCAAGTTAGTGCTGCATTTTTATTCTGGTTTTGTAGAAGACCGTACTCAGTCAGGGAATATAATTTTAAATTAAATGAATCCTTTTAATTTTATCACTCTTCTAAAAATCTGATTACTTGTGGCACTCTTTTGCTTTCATCATCCATGCTTGGTTTCAACAGACTTACATTCTAATCAAACTAAAGTGATGTACTGAGGATGAATTATGCTGATGCATATTCAGAAAAATATAAAGGAATGCTGAACTTTTTTCCAAACATCTTAATATGATTGTAAATAGGTAAAACCCCCTTGATTGTATGTTTTTTGTTAAAAATGCTGTTCCAGAATCGTTTGGTGGTGTTAAACTACCTGAAAATGCAGAATATTGTGTAACATCAAAAAGAAAGGATGTATGTACTGTGTTTAGTATAAAATTCTGCGAGGTTTTATATCTTAATCTGTCAGTACAAAATGCTGGAACTTCTGTCAGTCACCATAATAGTTAGGCAGTAAAACTCCAGCTCATGAATGTGTTAAAGGTGGTCACATATCACCCTTCCTCATCACTACTGATGAGAAGAGCCATGTTGTTTCTTTCAGGAATAAATGTTGTTTTGGGAAATTCTTCTAGAAATTTGGAGGTTCTTTTTCAACAAAAGAATTGTTTGAATTAATTATGCAAAGTTTATTTCTATTAAAATGTTAGGGGACTTTATGTTTTTTTTAAAGTGTGCAGTTCGTGCAGCTACTGAAGGCAGAATCCTTGTTCTGGAAGGCTTGGAGAAGGCTGAGCGGAATGTCCTGCCAGTGTTGAACAATTTGCTGGAGAATAGGGAAATGCAGCTTGAAGATGGCCGTTTTCTCATGTCTGCAGATCGTTATGACAAACTTTTGCAGGTATGAAAATGTCATTTGAATTTTCTTTTTTTTTTTTTTTTTTGCCTCCTCTTCTTTGTAGTGCTGGAATATTATTGTGAAGGAGAGAATACTTAGGAGTCAAATGGAGGAGATTTCACCTAGGTTTCAGTGGTTTTTTTCTATGTTGTCTACGTATGAAAAAAAGTAGTCCATGTTAACCTTCTTTGAAGCCTGTATGTTTCTAAAATGTGAAAGCCACAATGTGAGAATAACTAAAATGTCCTTGTGAAAAGATATTTAAGTTGAAATTCTTGCCATGAAGTCCAGATAATGCTTCAGCATGGCAGTAGCCTTGTTGCTAAGCTTTTAAAATATTAGGATACCTAAAGAATGAGGTCAAGATGAGTGTCTCTATATTCAGTCACTATATTGGTGCTGCTTTGACTTTAATTTACAAAAGTATATATAAACAGCAGTCTAAACTATAGAAAATGGTTAGAGGCTTTCCCTTTGATTGGAAATGGGATTTCAGTGTGTGCTGTCATTACTGCTTTAAACCATTTTCGTTTCTTTGGGCTTTGAGTCCCACTGCTTCGATGGATACTCTTCAGGGTTTGTTTTTTTTTTTTTGACAGTTTCAGTAGTACTTTGCATCTTAGTTCTATGTACTGTAGTTTCCAGTCACATACCTGCTTCCTCACCTGCTTCTTCATGTTTCTATTCTGTCATACCTGTGGTTAGGTGTATGATTCAAACCCATGTGGCACAGCAAAGAAATTTGCAATAAGCCTTCAGACACTGATCTTGATTGTGTGAGGTTGCCAGCTGTGCTGAAGTACCATAAAAAATTTTTTTGTAATATTTAATTAGTAGATGCAATTACTGGAAGCATTATTATTATATTTCAAAAACAAGCTTTTAAAATGTAATTGTATTTAAAGAATGAAAAAGAGAATTCAAACTAAGATTTGGTTGTAAAACATCTCTCTTCCTTTTAAACCCTTTTCTGATGATTAAATGTTTCAAAACGACTGCCTCAGGCAAACTGATAATACTATATGAATTAAATAAATCTCTTGCTACAATACTAAATCTAATATTGTTGTTTTGTTGTTTGGGGACTATTGTATTATATAAACTAAGTTTCAATTTCACTTCTCCTGTGTGAATAATTACTGAGCATTTAGGTCTGAAGGAAATGTATAGTTTCAGGGAGGACTTAACTGTGATGTGGATAGAGAGCATTTTTTAATGTCAAGAATTCTTTGCTTGACATAATACAACATTTAGTGTCCTCATGAAGGAGACTAATTCTGTATTATTTAATATAATAAAGTATAATTTATGATTGAAGCTTCTAAAATGGAGATTTTAGTTGCCTTTACACATATAAGAGAGAGAAATAAAGAAGAAAAAACCTTGTTAATTGTAGCACACTTCTAATGTTTTAGAATAAAATATATTTTGTGCTCAGTTTATTTTCTGTTCTTGGCAAAAAGTGTTGTATTTGTACATTTTCATAAGATGTAATGTAAGGTAACATCACAACAGGCACCATTATCTCTAGGGTTTTTGGTCATAATGTTACAGGTCTGAAAGCTATATTTAATTAATCATTTTTTCTATGTTCATTTTGGAAAAACTTGTTTTCATCATCTACAGATTTCACCAGTTCAAGTCTTTCTAGTCACTGTGTGAAAGATGAGAGCATTTGAGAAATTATCACATTCAGGCTGAAGGACTGGGACTTTTAGTTGGGTTGGAGCTTTGTCATCATAAGTTTTTAATGATGCAATGTTGGGGGGGGTGGTTTCCTGTTGCTTTGTTTTAATTTATTTAGGAGCATACAAAATCAGAGTTAGATGCATGGAAGATTGTTCGGGTTAGTGAAGATTTTCGAGTGATAGCCTTGGGCCTGCCAGTACCTAAATACTCTGGTAACCCTTTGGATCCACCCCTCCGCTCTCGATTTCAAGCAAGAGATGTTTATCATCTGCCCTTTAAGGTGAGTGTGGTAGCAGAAGACTGGATTGTTTGTATTGAGTAGAGATAAAATTCTGATGTTATGTTTTACTTACCTCACCTCTGAAAAGAATTCTTGGGTAACAAATTTATCTTAAGGTGCATTTTTCATATTTTCGTATTGCATAATAAATTCCTGGCATGCAGTGTTAGAGTTGCCATGGAATGTTGCAGCAGAAAGTAACTTCTATAGCACAGCCCTAAAAGAAAGAATTTGATCTTTCTTTTATTCTTAAATAAAATTAATTCTGTGTCAAGGAGTGAGTTGAATCCTCATGTCTAAGTTAGAGGGAAAGATAGAGAATGCTTCATATCATGACCTGTGACCCACAATATGATGCCAAAATTAATTTACTTTGTGATTTTATGTTCTATTTGCAGGACCATCTTCAGCTGTTGTATGCAATTGGATCAAACATTTCCACAGAGAGGTAATTTTTCATAATCTAAGAAAAAAAAATTGAATGAAGAAGCTATGTCCTTTCAAAATTCTGTGCTATTTTTGTGTCTCTATCACTACATAGAGACCAAAAGTGAAGAAATTTTTAATATGTGTGGGCATATGCTTGCACAGCTTTTTGTATGCAGCCTTCGTATAATGAATCCTTAGTGCTTTAGAACTTCGGTCACGCCTTACTTGTGTGCACTCAGAAGTAGTTTCAGCATCTTTTACTATATTTAACTTTTTATGCTTTAGTATTTTAAATACAGATAGCATGTATAAAACTCTGTAATTACTTTTTCATATGCAGAATTTCTCAGCTCCTGTCTTTTGCTACAACTCTCTGCTCACAAGAATCTTCTACATTGGGACTTCCAGATTTTCCTTTAGACAGCTTATCGGCTGCGGTTCAGATTTTGGTATGTGCATACATGTGCTGTGAAACTGCATGGGTTTAAAATTGCTCAGAATTAGATTTGGTTTATGTTGTTAGTAGAAGATTAACATGAATATTTGAAAAAAAAACCTGAAAACACTAAGAATAGTTTGAGGGAGAAAAGTCTCAGTCAGATATCTCTGGATAATACTTTAACCAAACATATAGCGTAATACTGAAGAACAAAGTATGGTATGACATAAGATTTGTGTTGTTATTAAATGTATCTTAGTGCTCAATTTATTATTTTCCCCACTCTGGTAAATCACCTTACCAGACTTCATGGCATCTACAGTTTACCTCATGGCACTGAGGTAGCAAGTGGAGAGAAATAAAAACCACAACCTGGTTGTTATTTAAAAGTGCTTTTTGTATTTAATGTTACACATGTAAATCAGATTGATTGCATTACAAAGATACCTATTGCTCTCCACTGACACCTTAAAGGGCCCAAAACAAATGTGGGCCTAGGAAACAGTTAAATTGTATGAGAGGAAGCCTACCTTGAGGGTCTTTGGGCTGACTGGTGGATGTAGAAGAAACTGAAACAGAGGATTATGTGAAGATGCAGGCTGTGCACTCTCGAAGATGCAGTGCTTCCTGACAGCTGAGTCCAGAGGGAAATAGGAATTGTACATCTGCAGAGTTCACAGTGACAGGTCAGACAGCTCAGGACTAAATCTGTGCCAGTCTTTCTGCTTTCCTGGATAGTCCTTTGTCCCTTGGACTTTATAATTACATGGTAAAAAGTCAAAAACAACATGGAAGGTGCCTCCTGAAGGAAGTCAGGGATGTGAGATCTGTATAAAGAGAGAGGGGTTGGTGCCCTTTTGCATTCAGGAAGGTATGGTCAACCCAGGAGGGTAAAATGCCAGGAGAGTTTCTCAGGCCCACTCTCCAAGGTGCAGGTGCCTGTAGAAGGAACTCCATACACAGTTCTCTGTTGTCTTATGTGCAGTTAGTTTATCTATGGTACTGCTTAGCAGCAGATCACTTCCTACATATTTTATTGGATTATAAACATTAAAGCATATCAATTACTTGTCTTACTGTGGTGCTCAATCCCCTCAGTTGTGCTGGATACTTACAGACAGAATTTGTTTTCTGAATTAGGGGTCCTGCATTAGATATTAAGAAGTGATGAAAATTCAAGTTCAGTGAAATGAAGTAGTATTTGAAGGGCTTTGGGAAAAAATATTGTTGGATTTTGAAATAAATTGCAACTTTTTATTCTTTGAGCTGCAAAGTGAAAAATTATTTTTAAATGAATGCCAGATGGCTTTCAGAGTAACAGAAAGAAAATGAGCCCTAAGCTATTATCTAAACTATGGAGTGAAGGAAGCATTTTATTTTACATTAGAGAATGTGAACTGTTACCATTGTATGACACTGTCTTTTTTAGGTAAATGGAAACAGTTTCTTTTAGAATTAGTTTTAATCACTTGGATTTCTAA
>VYZP01054240.1:476-30191 GCA_013400635.1 Hypocryptadius cinnamomeus
CTTGCTGACAGGAACCAAACTTCTCGTGGCCTCTTAAACGACCATCACAAAAACTCCATACTCCATTATCCATATCATCCTTAATGGTGAGGTCCTGGCTCAGCACATAGCACCTTCCAATGATATCGCGGGTTTCCTGCACCGTGTTTACATACTGCCTCTTCTCATAGCGATGCGCACACGTCTGCAAGACAGAAGAAATAATGTTGAGGTTTCTGTGTGTCGGACACGGGTCACCACAGAAGGCAGGGCTCCTCTAGCAGTCCCTCCTGCTGCCAACGCTGAAAGTCACCCTGCAGACACACCTAAGTCCAACGTTTCCTACAGGCAACACATGGGAAAGGTTGGGCACCTACAGATACAAGGCAAAGCAATCTGCTTCATGGTCAAGGAAGGCCACAGGGTTAAATCCCTAAAGCCCTTCCTGACACTAAATCCCTCTCTCTCAAGAAGTAAGGAGAAAACCACCTTCTCTCAAAGAAAGAAATGGCTGTTTCCCAACAGCTCTCAAAGGACTGACACCCGTGCAGGACACAAGAAGCTGGTTCAACTACCATCTACCCAAGACTATTCAGAACTTTCCCCTTACAGAAAAGTGCCACTAAGCAGAGGCTGAAAGCTTTTCCAGTGGAGGGGAGGGAAGTTGCTCCTACTTCCTCTGTTGGATGTTCCACTTACAGGGTAAATGTCACTGGGGCAGAGCTGAAGCACTAAACACATCCTGTTCCTCATCCTTTCAGACTACCCCTGGGAAAAGAATTCTCATCAAATATTTAACACAGAGGATGAACAGCCACTGGCCAAGCAGTATAACCACCAAACCATTGTAAAAAAAAGTGAACAATCAAATGCATTTGCCAGCAGTGTTTCTGGAAGACTCAGATGTAGCAGGTTGTGTGATGAGCACAAGTAAAGTTTGTCTCAGCTGACAAACCTTTTCTATGGTTCCTATCAAGGCCTAACAAACACCCAGCTGCTCTACATTAGAGCACTGCAATACTGTCCTGCTGCAGTGACCTCCAGGCCGCTCACACCTCATCTAAGAAGTGCATTCCCCACTTACCACGAAAAAACAAGATAGCATTAGTTGATGACCAATTATTCAGTGAACAGGACTGTTTCCATGTGTTCCTTCCCACTTTGGGTTCTGAGGCAGACCAAAGCTAGTTATTACTGCCTCTAAATGATTAAATAACCAGGTTCAAATCCTGAAGTCCCCTGCCCCCAGGTTTGGAAGCAGTGACATTAACCTCCAATTAGATGAGGAAGCTTCACTGCATACCTGTTTTATGATGTATCTGGTATCCTGCAGCACCACAAGAGGTTTTTATTTAACTGAGAATGTTACTTTTTAAACTCTTTCTCTCATAACTCCCAAAACCTTACCTTTTCTGTTTAATATAAAATAAAAAGTAACAATGTATTGTATAAAATAAAGAATAGCAAGTAGTCTTACTGCAGTGCAATCTACTGCAGTGTAATGACCACATTAATTCACAGGAGCTACTCAGTAGAAGTGCCTAATAAAAGCTAAAGTGAGGCTCATCATTCTGGAAAACAGGCTGGTGATAACCTGCTAATAGCCTTATACACTATTCTTCCCTATTTCTGCAGCTAGTAGTATTTAAAAGAAAAAATGTGTATATGACCAAAAAAAAAAGTGTACCCCTTGAAAATAAACTGTCCATCCTAGATTTTTAAAAAGGTTATAAAGAGAGGCTAACTCATAGAAAAATAATTTAAAGCTCTTAATTTAAAGCTCTTAAAACCTCAAATGCCTTATTTTGCTAGGGAGACATTTAAGTCCTTACCTACAAGAAATCAAAGGAGTAAACTTAGGCAAGGTACTTTTCAGCAAGCTGCACAGAAACACAGACCATTCAGAACATGTACTGTAGACCCCAGACGTTTTTGTAAGTTAGTCCTTTAGCACTTACCACCACATTTCCTCCAGGCCCCTGACTCTGGACAGTTACACCCATCCACTGGTCTTCTTTACTCTCCATCTTTGGGTCAGCTGCAAAGCATCATAAAACAGCTTCAAATATTAACAGTTCACTACATTTTCGTTTTTCTGGGGTTTTTTTTTGGGTTTTTTTTTGGTTGGTTGGTTTTGGTTTTTTGTTTGTTTGATTTTTCTTGAAACCCATGTCAGGGGAGACTCTTCATACAGAACAGCAGATAGTCTGCAGGTGGCAGTGTCCGTACACTTTATCACTAGCAGCATCCATTTTATTAAACTTCTAGCCTATTACTTCATGTTACATCCATTTACAAAACAGTAAGAATCTACCAAGATTTAAGCATCTTGTAGTAACTTAGCAATTAAGCTACAACTTACTATGACGCAAAAAGTAGTTATGTGTAAATCCCTAGAAGAAACTGTCT
Organism: Hypocryptadius cinnamomeus; assembly: GCA_013400635.1. Taxonomy (NCBI): domain Eukaryota; kingdom Metazoa; phylum Chordata; class Aves; order Passeriformes; family Zosteropidae; genus Hypocryptadius; species Hypocryptadius cinnamomeus. The sequence continues at coordinate 2,865 of VYZP01054240.1, forward strand.
GATACACTGCCTCAGGAAAGGACATCAAACAAGAACAATGAGACAACTGTTTCAATTCAAAACAAAAGCACTAAAGAACTTACTCTCCTCATCAAATTTGACACGCAGGCAATTTGTATTTGGAGATGCAATGTCACAGCTGTACAGTCCTCCTGTTCTGTTGGCTTGTTGGGCTGGAAAGGCCTTTTCCCGAGGAGCTCCAACCAGCAATCTGCAGGGAAAACAAAACAATTTAAAGGAATATGTAGAAGGACTATTAGAAAAGAGAAAGGCAACAGAATCAGGAAGTGTTTTCACCATGTTGCTAGAGGTTTGACACGCCAACATTTGAAGATGGATGAAAAACTACAGCACTGCTCTTTTAAAGAGAGAAAACGGGGGGAGAGGAAGGAGAGAAGCTGTATAGCAGTAATGCAGATTACAATTATTAGACCTGCAAGCCAGTACCTGTATTGTTATTCCTGTTATTGTTGTTGCAATATTCACTGAGAGTGGTTGATAAAAAGTAGGTGTCTGGCAGTTTTGGGAAAATCATCTTTTTATCAGGGCATCAAGTGGGGTATTTTTTGCCTTACTAGAAATCATTGATAAGGGTGGACAAAGTCACTAAGATGACCAGATACCCCCACAACAGTAAATACAATTTTCTCAGGCTGTCTTCTAGTTTTACACCAGTCCTACACCACTGTTTGCCTGAATTTAAAGGCACCTTAGTATCTCTGACCAAAGCAAGATCCTGGATAGATCCAGGATCAAGGAAGTGTTCACTGAACTGTTCCAGGCTCTGTGCAAACTCCTCCTCTCCACTCCTTTGGCAGATACTGAAAATGGTTTTCTTCAACAAATCAGTCATCAAGAACACACCATTCCCACAAAGGACTTATTTATCCTATTAAACAGCTACTCTAACAAGCTCTCCTTAGACACTGTTCTGGTAACCAAATGCAAAGGTTCTTATTTTAAGCACTGAGTAAAGCAAATTTCCTTCTGTATAGACTGCACATCATGAGTATTATCACAAAATCACCAGCAGGCATATTTATCTGCAAAACAAGGTGAAAAAAATTCTTACATTGTCTGTTTCTTTGTAGAATCACACACAGAAGCACAGCTGCCTCTCAGGCAGCTGACTGAAATTAGTAGCAAGCAGTGTGCAGTTGTGCAGTAGTTTGTGGAAGAAACATCACACTCAGCTGAAACACCGAGGACAAGAGAACTGTGTGGATAAGTGCAACACAGCAGGCGTGATGGATGGATGGATGGATGGATGGATGGATGGACGGATGGATGCTGAACCAGACTCTTCTTCCTGACCCCAGGACATAAAACACTTGAAAGAAGATATCCCTGATATTACAGTTTCAAGGACATCAAAGCTGGGACTACAGTTGGATCCACAAGGCTCAAAGAGGACCTCAAGCCCTCTTTAATACCCAGCTTTAGTTTTGCTTTGTTGTGGCAGTGGGTCAAAGCACACTGCTGTCCCTCAGAATGCTATTTTTACTAAAAACAAGACTCACTGTTCTTCATGTCCAACAACAAAGACTGGATCAGTTAAGATAGTATGTGTTTTTTCTTATTAAGAAAATGTTTATTCACTGTCTCTAAAGTAACAAATGAAACAAAATGAATCAATGTGTTATCAGAAAACATGCTTTTTTTAAAACACAAAATTTTATCTGTATTGTGAAACAACCAAATCTTTACTACTTCTATAGGACTAAATTCTCCCACAATCTGAAATTTATCCTCTTCATGAAGGTAAGCCCCCTGAATGCTGAAACCTTCAGGTTAAGTATTTGCCTTTGGACCATACACAGGACACACCATGTGGGTGGGGTTTGGTTTAAAAGGTTTTCTGGTTTTCCCTCTTTTTCAAACATTTTTTCAGAAACATAGCAGTCATCACAAGAGTTCGTAAACTACTATGATTTTAGAAAGACCATCCGTGACTGAATTTTCTAATTTTGGCAATGGTACATTTAACTGTAATCTCTTAAGAGTAACTCTTCTGCAAAGCATCGGTTTCTGAGTTATTCCTTATGGCAAAATAGATACATTTTCTCTTCAGTTCTGTTATTGCCCAGGGAAAGACAGATGACTTTTTTTAACATTAACAACCATAACTTTAAGAAAGCATAGGTACTGATTTCCTAACTTACAGAAATTTTTATTACTTCTACTTTCTCATTCAAAGCTTTGGGGGGTGGAAATTATGTACTCCACTTACAGAAATTAAAAACCTTCTGTTTCAACATTGTGAACAAAACTAAAAGTTTTTCGAATTTAAATACCCAATTTGTTTTAATTCATCCACCTCCATACTACTGACAGCGGCGGTGCTGGGTCAAGAAAATGAACTCTGTTCTCTTCTACAGGATAGTGAATCTATGTCCCTCCCTGCAGCTGAATGAGCTTTTACAGCACACCATGATCCTGACGGCAGGAAAGGACCTACGGAAGCACTGGGGGAATAAACAGCATAGCCAACAGAATATGGAGGGGGAAGATGTGCCACCTGCTGTAAAATGCTGCAAACATTCAATGGCATCTCAGACACCGCTGAGGTCAACAGATGAAAAATTAAATTGCTCCGCCTTTGTAAAAAAATGTAAGGCTTTCATCCAACACGATCCCAAAGGAAACAGGCAACCTTAGATTCTTCCCAATGCCCATACCCCCCCATCCAAATACTGCCCACATTATTTTCCAGAGTAAACAAAGAATTTCAAAACTGACTTACTTAAAACCTTCCAGATTTCAAATAACTGTTACCAGGAATCCTGTCACTAATCTTCAAAGCTCTTCAAATACAAAAACTTGAATTTTCTTAGGTACTTCACTGTAAGTCCTTACAACACAGGCCAAGAGAAGCACACACTATGAGTAAGTGCTCACGAAGGATTAGATCAGTTCAAGTACAATACTACAGTAAATCCTGAAATGTATTTTCAAGTGGCGACCAAAGATCCATTAAAAAGTGGCACAACTCCTTTGTACTCGTTTACTACTTTTCTGCCCTAAATAACAGAGCAGAGAAGACCAAACCTATGCCCCTGGGTTCTGCAAGACAGGTTACTGAAGGTGATGATTATAATCATTATGAGGGTCATCAACACTATCAGGAATCTATGTAAGAAAGCCACATGCATCTAATCTTTGGCTGAATAAATCAAGCAAAACAAAATTCCTTGCAAACACATTGTCATTCTGATCAACAGAGCTGCTGTTCAGCTTGCCTGCCATTTAAATGGCACATCTGAAAAATCAAAATTCTATTATAAAAGCCAGATTACTTAATTTAAAAATAAAAAGTGTGCACAGAACTACAGAAGTATGACATGAACCATGCATCAGTGTGAATTTCAGCATGACTGCAGTAATACAAATGAATCAACTCATATACTGAGCTGTGCTACGTGCTCAGCAGAGTCCTTCCAGATAGAGGACACATTCCAGTCATTACTCTGTCGCTACTTACTCAGCTGTGATTTAATAAAAGAATTTTAATCAAGTTTGAGCTCATTATGCCAAAACCAGGTTAGTTTTTTCTGCAGCTATGCATGTTCCATTTTAGCTTTCTCATTGGCAAGCAAAACCTCTTTCTGCAGGTCAGAGGTAGGGGTAGAGTGAGGGGATGCTCTTCCAGCTATCACCATCTCCTTATATTGGCAGATGAAACACGGACACTTAAAACCTAGGAACTTTTCCTCTGCAAATGAAGAGTGACAAAAACAAATTCTTAATTTCTCTTCACCCATGCTCACAGTATGATTCATTTTATGCACTGGGACTTCTCCCTGAAAGTCTGTGGACATGGTCTACTTTAACTACTTTCAGTTAGGTTTGAATGTTCAAAATCATGTTCCAGAATGCATATTCAGATAACAAAATAACGCCCCAATGTCAAGAACGCAGAGTGGGAGATGAAAACCCAAGACACTCCAACATGCAGACAATTTTACTGATTCTTCTATCCCCGTGGTAGGTTTGCCTTGTTACTCTACAGAAAACAGAAGCTCAGCCATACAGTATACTGAACATAAATATCTCTGAGCATCAGTTCCTGTCAAAGGCTTAGCTTTTTATTATTTGAGTTATGATGACTTAGTAGCTAATATTTACCATGAGTCCAACATCAGAGAAAAGCAGACAATTGCTATTCCTCATGTAAATTACAGAAACAGATAATTCTAACTGTTAACTTGAATCCTGATTTTCCCCATACATCTTGCTTCAATACATACTATAACCTAACTGGGTTTTCCCTGGGCCAATCAGACTGCACAGGTGTTAATCTACAGAAATGTAACATAATAAATCATTAATATAATTTAATTTAATTTAAAATAAGCATCTATCAAGTGACAATGTTGGGGGAAAAAAAATCTGAATTCTCTCATACCCTGGCATAAAACTACAGTGTTTTTTAGTGCTAGTTATAATTAAGACATGTGTCTTCCAATTTCAAACTGAAATTCTGATTTTTAACCAAATGAATCAGTCCAGTTGCTCTATCAATTAGAATTATTTTAATTATTGATTTCTCTTAATTACTTCTTGAAGGTACATGATAATAACTGAAGTCCCACTGCCAATTATGAGCATCTGCTGACTTACAGGAACAGATTTACTCCCTCACAGCCCCAGATTCATAGCCATATGTAAAATAATCCCCTAAGATCAGAGCTGCAGGATTGGCGTATAATGTTTTACCTGCCTGACCTTCCTGAGACGCAGGCTCAGGTGGGTGCTGCCTGCCCCGCAGACACCAGTGACCCCGGCTGTACCTGCGTGTGCGAGGGCAGCTGGAACACAACAGGGAGAGCTGGCCGTGCTCTCACAACAGGGACCAGCAGAGCCCCACATCCCTCCATGGAACCCTGTGGCACAGCTACACCCACCCTGCCTCACTGCGGTGTTACATTACACCGAGCACAACAGCCGAGGCAAGAAAAGCTCCCTTTCACCGCTTAGGTCAAGCACTAGTCAAGTCTCAGAAAAGGTATCAAGACATCTTACTGACTTCATCTACATCTGGAGCAGACTTTTGGATAAATGTGTGTAGAAAACATGCTTCATAAACCCACATATCTCCAAGAAGCAGAAGAAGGTGAGAACTCACTGCCCACATTCAGGTAGGCACCAGGCCTCAGTTTGTCAACTGCTGTTGACCAGTGTTGCAAAAATGTAACTACGGGTCTGACTCCAGATGCACAAACCATCTATGAACTGTAGGTTTGGCTGCATTTAGAAGAACCAGTCAGATTCTGGAACAGCATGATTTATTGAATGCAACATACAACGTTCCTCTGGACTGAGTGTGAGAATGCATTAACTGCAGAGTAGCTACATACAGCACTAACGGTGCCATTGCAATCACAAGCTTAACATCCTAGGTCAACGCTCAGCACAGCTGAGGACACAAGGCTTACCAAAAAGTGTCTCTGCTGGAGGGGGGAAGGGGGGCGAGGAGGACAAACCTGTCCATCTGTCCCTGCAATTTCACTCAAGTTCTCATCCCCCGTTGGATGCAGAAGTGGGGTACTTCTATACCTTATTCAATCTACGGTGCTAAGTGCTGTGGGTGGGACTGCAGTCAAATCTTCCGTTCTTTGTGGGCACATTTGCAGAATATGTCTTGGTAGGAAGTGTACTTGGTTAGCACAAAACATTTCTGGGTATCAGGCAGAAGAGCGAGACCACATGGCCTACGCTTCACCTGACATTCCACCCCCAATGCCACAGCAACACAAACCACAAGACCTCGAGCCAATTTCCACACTTGCACCTAGAGGCACCAAGGCATATTGAGCTTTGCATTTTCTTCACTACTTTACACTTTTAACAATTCAGCAAGAACAGTTAGGTGAACACTGGGAAGAAAGGGTGTAACTTTATTTAATCAGATATGGCCCAAAAGAGTCATTAAAATCCAAAGTAAAATACACAAGCTTTCCATTTCAACACATACTACAGAATATTAAGCAGTAGGGTGCAGATTTTAAAACCCTCCCTGCTTTAATTGGTAATTCTTGAAATGTTTAGTAGGTAGCTGTGGCTCCTTCTCAGCTAATGAAAACAACAGTGAGAACTGGGAGTGGTTTCTGCTCACAGCTATCTGAACTCCCTCCAACACTGCTCATGAAACTATCTTGGTCACTTCCAAAAGGAAAGTCAAAGTTAAGATGTGAAAACTGTATCAAAAGAAATTCAGAAATCCTCCAACCTCCTGGAAGTATTCCCTCACTCCACAGCGAAATTCTTTTCTTCACTTACAGCCTGGAACTGTCCAAGGGTAACATGATTTTTGCAACATACTTCAAAGAAGAAAAATTATCACCAATTCATTACAGTTCTATTTTGGAAAAAACTCTCAAACCAAGGAAAAAGGAGGGAGAAGATCTTCGATGTTTTTTAGAGTAAATATCCTGTTCATCAAAATAAGAGGCTTCCACTGAGTAAATTACATTTTGATTTAAACAAATACAAAAAATACCACAGTCTGCACCAAACTCAGATACTCTGCTATCTCCCAAAGTTTTCTTCATTCCTTAAATACTTTCCTTTTCCATGGTATCCTTCTACACAGACAAGGCACCATATCTTTGCCAGCCTTTCTTTAAAAGTAAAGGCAAACATAACTGTAGTTCCTGCTCTGAGCCTTAACCGACTGGAGTAGAAATCATGAAAGTGTTTCCTGGCTAAGAAACCATTAACCACTTCCACATATAGGTGAAATAAAGTGGTCACTGGTCTAAGTAATTTCCAATTTTGCAGGCTCCATTGAGCACAAGTTTCAAATTGAATATTGCTGTTCTCAGGCAACAATGCTGCCACTGCAGACTTTGCACTTCATTATGTTTTCAGAAAGACTCCACAAGGAGGGAAATTTGGAAACTGACAAAGCTAAATGCCATGAAATGGCTCACCCTTGACTGGACAGTTAGACCCCTACATCCTTTCTCTCTCCCAGTTCCAGTGCCCTCTTGGGAAAGAGTTTCATTAGATTAAGCAAAATGAAGAAAATAGAGCCACTAGCTCTAACTCAATTTAAATTTTCCTACAAAATCACCAGTCACAAGTCATCTATCAAATGTTTAAAACCTCCAGGCAGAGACCCCTGATCACAATGTGGGAATCTACAGCCCTCGACCTGAGCTGTATTTTCACTCCTCTGCAATGGTTTGGTCTCACCTGTTTTTAAAATTAACAAACACAGAAACATATATTTCCATAATATATATGGAAATATATATTAACCACCATAATATTTCAACATAACTGAAGTTGGTTAGTGGGACAGACACTGTGTGTGAATATTGGTGGCACCACCCCTGCTTCATTCTTGGATTTGCCATTCCACAATAGAAACAAGTCACAGGACAAGAGCACCACAGACTAATTAGCACAAAGAGATTGTCCCTTCATACACTTGGGCTGCTAATGGGAACTGGAGCTGAACCACGGGCTCCTCCAAAAAAAAAACCTTCCCCAGCAAAATACAACCAGTAACTGTGTCAGCAGGGAGCTTGTCTGTGATGCTTTTCACAGAGACACCCATCATGGTCAGTATGTTATTAACAGCTCTTTTAAGTGGCTGAATATTCTCCTGATCTGCTACTCCACAGCTACATTTTGGAACTAAGTGCTAAGCTGTGGCCAAGTACATCGTTAATCTCTGTTGCCTGGAGGCTTGGCACTTGAAGGATTGCAATTTTCATTTTATTTCTTCAGCCTTTTTTAGGAAACAGATTATGATGGAAGCTAGGAAAAGAAGCCAAAAGCAGCACAAGGACTAGGGCAAGCTACTACAAAGCAAAACTGGAACTACAAAGATACCTGTTGTTCTGGAAAGGCCACTTATTATTGACTTTCTGAAAGTCACATGGAAAAATAAACACTTTCCCACCACAGTCCAGAGCCCGGCCTGTCTGGATTTGAAACAGGTTTTGCAGATCTCATTTCCATTGGTACAAAGCATTTTTCTTAGAAGAAATGGTACAGTCTGCTTCAAGTTTGTGTTTCAAAACCCAGTTTTCCTCTTCAGACACCACTCTCTCGCTTTACTCAGCAGATACCTCATAGTTTTCATATTACCAAATAGCAAGTGCAACCTGTATACTACTTACAGGTTTAATTTCTCCCTTACAATCTATACATTTTTCAGATTTAAAAGGAAGAGCACCTGTGCCAGAAACAGACCTGACTACAAATTGGTACTGTAAAATATGTATCAGACAGTTTTATAATTAATTTATGATAAACCTACAGGAGAAATAATGTTAAAGGGATTTTCACTCAGGTTTTCTAACATGGCAGTGCCTGGTACAGCATGAAATCCTCTTAAAACAACATGCACTTTAACTCAAAAATGACAAGTACACCATTTCAAGAAACTAACTTGGAAGCCTAAGTCCTGGCACTTCTAGCTCAGCCTCTGCCCACAGTCACCTTGTCTGCACTGGAAGGACTGAACTACGGGAGTCCCGGCACAGCCAGCTGGGCACAGCAGATGCACTAAGCTGCAGGTCCCAACAGCAGCAGGACAAGCAAGCAAGGACAGCTGCAGCAAAGCAGCCGGGGTGAGCCAGCAGTCCCCAGCTACCTACAAGCACAGAGAGAGTGAAGTGTCCATCCCCGCTGTCCCAGCACTGCAGTCTTGCTCTGCTGCCAGCAGCCCACACGGCAGGGCCCTCCCTGGCCGCGGCCTCGCCCAGCGCCGCCCCCGCTCAGCGGCACGACGGACCCCGCAGACGCTGCTGCTGTACCACGGCGGTGCTGTGATCAGTGTCTTGTGGACATGGCCCACTCTACAGGCTTAAGTAAACAAGTGCAGAACAGAAATTAGGAATTACTGTCTCCTGCACTTGGGCTGCTGGCCATTCATACCATAGGAAACCCCAGAATTCATTTAAACTTCTTCACATTTGCAGGACTTGTCATTGTATCCCCACGGCACATGGCATCTCCATAAAAAGCTCATGAAAAATTAAAGAAGTATCACATCATATATTAGGTACAGGTTTTACAAAACAAACAAGAAAGCAATAAAAATACAGAAACAGTTGCTCACTTTTTTTTTTTTTTTTGGTGGGGGGGGAGGAATCTGAAAGCAGTGCACCCAGTCAGTATTTGAAGGCACTACTTGTTTGAGAGGTAACAACCTTAACAGGCACATACTGTTCATTCAATGTGCCAAAAGCCATTTAAAAAAAAAATTACAGTAGCTCTAATTCAGCACAAAACAAATATTTGGGTTGAAATGTCATTCCTCTATTTCCTTCACAGAATGAAGTACATCGGTTTCATTTACCACCATAATTAAACTATTAAAAGGCAAGAAAAGAAAGAAGTACAGCATGAGGGATGGACATTTTACTGTAGAATCAATGGGCAATATAACACACTACAGCAACTAATACAGCCCTGCAGAATACGGAGAGCAACTGCTCCCCATGCTAACCCAAGCCATAGTTCCTTCACTCATACATTCAATTTATGAGATTCCCCCCTGCTCCTCCTTTTCCAGACTTACCACCATCTCCCTCTGAATTGTAGGGGGAATACCAAGACAGGTAGAAACCTCCTACACTAGATATATAACCACGTAAATGCTGCCTGATTCAAGGTCTGAACAGAAGTTCATCACATTCAGTTAAAACATACCAAGCAGCAGCCCAGGGAGAAGGAAGCCCACCCACACCAGACCAACACTGGCACCCCTGAGCTGAGCTGTGCCCTGCCCAGCTGCCAACCTAAACCTGTGGACTACAGAGGAGTACCCTGTGGGAGCGGGCTAAAGAACTCTGCACAGAAGAAAGAACTCTGTGCAGAAGAAGAGTGGACCTGACCTTCCTGGTATGTAATCCCCAATAAGAGCTTCCGAGAATGAGTACATGAACAGCCATCAAACACACACTTCAACAGCCGGAAGGCACTTGCATGCTAAAGCACAGTTCTTAGTATTCCTTCAGTCTCAAAGCCATCATAGCCCCGGGCTAAATGCCTATAATCGGATCCACAGTTTGAGTAAGAGTTTTCCTCAAGCCATGAGCTTAATGACAAAAGCAGATGTGTCACTGGATACATGACGCATTAGGCCCCCACGCCTTCCAATTAACTGAAAACACAGGCACCAAGTCACTTGAAAGAACATCACTCCGATAAGGTATTTTCCTAGGAGAAACAGGCCAGAGAAATGCCTGTGCAGCTGGGATGCTCAAAGAGCCCTTTTTTTATATTCCTTTTTTTATATTGCAGATACTCAAACACTGATCAAACAGATCAACAGAACTAAATTACACATTCACAAGAAACTGCTCTTGATACACAACTGTGGAAGAAGAAACCATTATATTTTGCTACGAATAGGAATGTTCAAACTGAGAATTTCAACCAGCTTTAAAAACTTAAGAACAAGATTTTTTGCAAAAAAACTTATGTTTGAGACAGCTAAGAAACACACTGCATTCTCTTACTCAATATACTGCTACTCCTCCACATACACACATACCTAATTTTACACGCATCCCCTCATACGTACTTTTTTTTTTTGCCACTCCCTACATTCTCACTTGAGCAGAATCTAGAATTAGTTTTTTTCAGGTATTTTTAACACCCTATGTTCCTGTAAGCTGTGTACAAACAGTATTGCAGCTATTTCTAGGACTACATCTGATCTGACAACAGAAGTTTTCTTCCACTATATGCAGGAACACAGCTTGGCTGGGAAGAGAAGAAACTTACATCTTCAGCAATATTCATGGACCACACCACATAATTATCAAACATTTTTCTGGCAGAAAAATAAATTGATTTCATAAAAAGATTACAGGGACTTGCAAAATTGCACCATATTTGTAGCAGCAGCTACAGGAGTTGGCTGTATAAGAAAAAAATATACCAAATTTATTTTAGCATCTTTGACCAAGAAAATATGGTCTTCACTTGAGGGTTTTTCACACTACACAAACATGGATAATTAAAATGGCTTTTCACATACTCTGCTAGACATCACTAACATCTTAGAGCCAGCAGACTAAACCATTACGCAGCTTCAGCTGCACTGATGACAAAGTGCAAGGCTAACAAATTTTTATAATTCCCTTAGCAGAGTATTGTGAAAAGAGCAGTAAGTAAAGGACACAAAAAATTCAACCTCACATGATGATGGTGTCTTTGCTATCTGCAACAGCTGGTTGCCACTTTTGACCACTTCCAGAATAAACATGCATTTCCTTCAGACCTTTGACCCATGCATGTGCTGCTGAGCAAATAACCACGGGCAATACAGGAGTGAGTTGTCTCCAGCATATTTGCAATTCTTTGTTTTTTCAAGATATATTTTATAGACCTACTTTTGAGAAAGGTGACAATGACAGATGAAACATGCAGAGACTAAGCACATACAGCTCCATTTTCAAAAAAATGGCATCTTCACTAAAAAGGAAGTAACATTCAGTCTAAGAAAATTCTGCCATTCCTATTGACACTAGCTACCAGCAAACTCAACAATGCTGATCATTCCTATCTGCTGTTCTCTATTTCTTAGATGACCTCCAAACCCCTTGAAAATAGAAAACAAATGCAAGGAACACAGATTAAAAGCAGCCTAGAAACTCACTAGCTGGCAGTGAAATCCAGTGCAGAATCTCTCCATGTTACCCTGGAGGGACTAGAGTACATTTTTATGCTGTAGATGGCATCTTGACAGGGCCCATCCCATAAACCCCTCCTTATTTTCTCCTTGATTCAGCAGACCTTCTCCCTTCCTAACAAGTCTAATCATCCTCACACACATTAGCTCAACTCCTTGAAGGAAATCTACACTAGGAAATTACATATTTTAGATGCAGTTCTGTAAGAGGAAACAAGAAAAACAGCCACTGCTCCAGCAAAAATGATCAAAAATGCATACTAGTAAAAGCTCCAAAAATCACAATGCAAGAAGCAGCACCTTTTGCATTTCACTGTTATTTTGGTACAAAAATCTGTCACAGGTACTTCACAGCAGAATACACACAGCCTGTTCTTTAAGCTAAACCAACATAACTGCACTTTTCCAAAGTAACTGCTGTGGAATTCTCAAAATAATCTTAGAAAATGTGATCCTCACAATACATTAAACCCAAGGGAAGGGCATTTTAACAAGAATGCAATACGTTTGATGCAAGAGCTACAAAAGGAGCCTTATTAACCTATGGTATAGTTCATTTATTTTTAACATACAGAATGATTCCCTTAAAAATGGAAGTAAAACCTTTTTTTCCATGTTCATGTTTGTTTTCTAAGCTACATTCTTCTCCCATTACTTTCAAAGCAGTAACTTGCTTATATATATGGCAATCAAAAATATTTAGTGCTAATAAAGGAATTATTCAATGTTTTCCAGACTATTCTGCACAGTTCTTTCATCAAATATTCCTGTGCTGTTACCTACCGTTGCTAAATACCACAATAAGGTGTTCATTTTCCAGCTAATGTTTCACAGTACAGACCACCATCGGCTCATTCAATAATATGGATTTTTACTTACTTGCTCTCAAAATGACACTTGCCCAATAGCCTTATCTCAGTCTTGTCCTTTCCATAGAATATGCCCTCAAAATGTGGCATTTTTACAGTTATGGCCAGAATGACTCATCTAGATCCAGGCTGGTTCTGAAACATTTGAACAATAGCTGATTTTAAATGCAGTTCTTTCAAAATTAATGTGGTATCTCCAATGAGAATTTATCAGAATGCACTCCTTACAAAACTTACAGTTGCTCTGGCACATGCAGGTGGAATTTAACAAAGGAAAAAAGAATAGTCCATGCTGACTAATGAACAATTTACTGCTGTAACATGCCAGGCAACCCAATATGCTAATTTCATTTATTTGGTGGAGAAATCATACAGCAACAAATTACATCAGTAATCACTCTTCTTTGCTTGTCAGGCCTTATAAAAAAAAAAACATTTATGAGAAGCCCACCTACCTGTCTGGCTTCTGCCACCGATAACCAAGAACATAACTCAAAATCAGTACTGGGAAAAAAGCTAGCCTTCTGCACTTTGCTCCTCCTGTAACAACTACATATCCCATATGCAACAAAAATTTGTCTCACTTCTTTCACCCATGATATTAGCACAATGGATCTTTCTTGAAAATCTGTCCCTTACCGCTACAAGAAAACTCTTCAACTACTCCTCCTTCCCAACTTCATTTGATCATGACCTTTGCCACAGGACATCTACCCTGAACACAGACAAACTCCTCTACTATCACTAAGAAAAAAAAAAAGCATACTAAGCAGGTTATCCGAGAATAGTTTGCATAGACAAAATGAGAGAGACACTCAAGAGAAGAAATACAAGGAGAAGTGACACAGTAAAATCACAGCCTAAGAAAAAAGGAAATTTATTATAAATCCTTTATTTTTTAATTGACAGAAGCACTAACTAAGGACCATCAATATTACAGCTTTTAAACCTGAAGGTGTAAACATGCATAGTTATGACTTCATCCAAAGTCTGAATTACACAACACCACCTCTGCAAGCAGAAATTGTCATCTTCCACTGCAGACCAGCATCATCCAGCTCTTTGTTGCTGGAGCAAAGCATCTCTGAGCCCAAGCCCCCAGAGAACACAAAAGTACTGGCTAAATGCCCCTGAGGATGCACTGCAGCAGTGCAGCAATGCCAGCAGACCCGCTGACCTAAGGCAACTTTGTTATGTATTGATATAAAAGCTCACAGTAGAGACCTGCAGTGTCAGCAAGACCTGTGACAAGTAAAATTTTCAGTAAGACACTGCAATTTTTAGGATTTTATGGTCAGTAATGGTCTGTGCAGTCTTGGCATAAAGTGCCTATCCACAGCTTTCAATAGAGCTTTTCAGAAGATGGGAGAATCCTGAATGTTAGCAACTACAGTATCTTCCCTTTTTTGCCTTACACACTAACATGAAGCCTATCTGAATTCAGCTCCATACATCTACTGAAAATAATATCAGAATTACTTGCAAGTAGATCTTTGTGGGTCCCTTGCAAGTCAGGATAATTTGTGATTCTATCATTCTAAACTGCAAATAAAAACTGGCTAACGGGTGTTAGGTTCACACTTGGACTGACTTTAAGGGTCTTTTCCAACCCAAGTGATTCTAGGATCCTATGATTCTATGAAAGTAATATACAAATTTAGATATTCTTGATGTTTGTGTTCTAACTCAAGATGTTTAAATCATTGTTAATTACAACCAAACTGGAATGGATTTGCTGGACATCTTACATGGAGTATGCATACATACAGGCCATATCTCTACATATCCTATAAAATTACATATATGTGACTGCATGCACTACACATATAGTAAGTAGCGAGTAATTACACATTTATTCTAATAGTAATATATTTATAGCATATAGTAGCTAATAAATGCATAATTACTGTAGTCCCATCTAGAAATGCTGGACACACTCACATTTTCATCACAGGACCACTTACATTTTAACCAGGTTTCTCCTATAGCTGTGCCCCAGTCTCAGACCCCTGTAAGTTACAAACCTTCTTCCAATCTGTAGATGAAATGTGCTGCTGTTGTGCCACCACTCCGCTGCAGAACCAGAACTCCCTTTCATCATATTGATAGATTAAAAACAGAACAAACTTACACAGGGCAATAAGCCCAGCTCCTTTAGAGCTCCATCAGCCTTTTCTGCTGCCTGATTCACCGTGCTTGACAATGAACCAGAACCAAACACAAAAATCCGGGGAAACTGCCTTGGTACCTCCAACATTAATGTTCCTCAATGCACATAAAGTTTGCATTCAGCTGTCTTTCACACCCACATACCATTAGCAGTCCACTTTCAGTCACCATAAACTAAAGCTTTTCTCCTCCACCTGACAAACTTTCCAACTCTTCTAACCTGAAGATACTCAAAACCAAAATCTTGTTACGAGTCCACAGCTTTATACTCAGTACCATTTACAACTAATGTCAAAGCAATTGAACAGTCATCTGTCCATAATGCTGAAAGTTAAGTAATTCATTAGCAAACATGGCATTTGTAGCTAATACTAATAAATTAATTTGCCATTCAAAGCTAATATGAAATCCACAGTATTCTGCGACTAAGAAAAAAAGACGGTCAAAAGCAAATACCATGTTTAATCAAAGGCTATTTCAGCTGTACCTCTATTTGTCACACTTCCTACACATTCTCCACCCTCATCTTTACAGAGCATTATTGTAATGATTAACACTGAACAATCCTGTGTGAGGAAGAGGGAACAATTTCACTTAACAAATGCTTAAGTGAGGTAAGAGAAAAATTACACATAATTTAATTTGTTTTACCTAGCCTTGCTCCAAGCCACTAGCCCTTGAATACACTCCATGTATTTTTACCTTCTCTCATTTTCTTGTTTTTCCAAAGATCTTGCACGTGTCTGTGACAACCTGTTTATAATTTTGTAAAACTGGAGGGGTAGAAGGGTGCTCAAGCTGACAGGTTTCTTTGAAATAAGGGTCCCTGCCAGATGAGATTCCAAGTATCACTTTTAATTACGCTTCAGTATGAATTGGGAGTTTTTGGTTTTTTGGCAACTACTTAACAGTGTTCACACTCTAAATGTAACTGAGTTTTGAAATCAGCATCCATTCAAGAAGAAAGGGTAAAATAAATACCTCTATCTGACTAAGAGATAGCTGTACATAAATCCACTTTTGCAGCAGAGGTAAGACAGACCAAAATACATCTGGGAATGCAGAGGCATTGCACCTGAGTCCTGCTGTTACAGGTAACAGGCAGCATGAAGGCATTAGACATAACTGTTTCTCAGCAGCAGACCTCAGTGTGACCTCTGTTTCCATAACTTTCTACCTTCCCCAAGTATCCAGACAGCAGATACCATTTGTTCCATCTATGAAGAATCAATCAATTTAGAAATTGCATGAGGTTTCCATGGAAAAGACCACACAAATCCTTCGGTATTAGCTCAACCTAGCTCCTTTTTATCTAATATAAAAATGCAGCCTAACATGGAAGGCTTCTCTTCAAGACTCCCCGCCAAACCTCCTGCTTCAGAAGACAGAACTCACACAAAGTGAGCTAAACACAGCTCAGTCCCTAAGATAGTTACAGTTCAGCATATTTAATGTCTTGTTCTCTTAAAGCCACACACTACTACTCTTACAGACACAAAAATGATGTTCAAAGTGACTACAACATGCCTGTTTGAAATAAAAGGTTTCATTCTAAGCATACTACCCAACAGCTACCCAGGGTAGCATTCCAATTCTTTATGCTAAAACTCGTGGATTTGAAAAATGGCCAAGATACCTCATACTCAGAAGCGCATGCCACCATAAAACGCAGTGTGTCTAGTCTGGTTTTGTCTCTAATAGAGACCTTTGCTTCTCATGAAAGCCTGGATTCAGAAAGCCATGTCAAGGCAGATAGCATCTGGCACTGCTCTTTCCCCACATTGGAATGCCCGAGGAAGCACTTACTAGACATACAATACAGAACTTTCATGCCAATAATCTCTGAGGCATTTCAGCCAAATAGTACATACCAGCTTGAATACTGTGACTGTCCTTGTGTTTCTGCTGTTTCTTTCTTCACAGTAATTGGCTGTCTGCATATTCCTACACACTCATTCTGCCAGGGCTGACAATTCAACAGGAGACTAACAAGCTTCAGGCACTGCTTTCTTGTTAGTACTAAAATGAGACCTATGCAAGCATAATTCTGTCAAGAATTAAGATAAAGGCCTCTGGAAAGGAGCTCACAGATTTACATTTCATTCCTCAGGATGCTATGGGTCATTTTATCTACTAGATGGAAGATGAAACATGGGTGCACATGATTTATACTCCTCCACCGTAATTTTTATGAAATCCCAGAAGAATACAAGTGTGAGCAAAATGAGCCCACAGGATTTTTCAATTTACCACCTAACTTTATGAAGAATATTATTTCTTTCCAGCTTCCTCCTCCTGTTAACTCTATATGGATAATGAGTATATCTTGCCTTGAATTAAAACTAAATATTTGAGGAGGGGGAACTTAACAACAATACACTCACACTCCATCCAGCACTACTGGATAGGGTGGGGTCCAGCACTGCTCCGCTAGGGACACAAAGCAGCAAGGATGCTGAAGATGTACACAGGAGCCTTATTTTGCCTTCGTAATTTCCCAAAAGAAGTTTCATTCATATACCACTAACCCCGACTTATTTTTCTTAACTTCTTTTTATCTCTCTCATCGGCACCCCCGGTCAGGGTCTGTCTTGAACAGCAGACCCCGAGTTACCCCAGGCCGGATTTGCCCAGGGAGCACAACCCCGAGAGGCTGGGCAGGCTCCGGCGGCGCAGACCACCGCTGCCCCGGGCTGCAGCCTGCCGGCGCAGGAGAGCGCTGCGGCGGGA
Source organism: Hypocryptadius cinnamomeus (assembly GCA_013400635.1). Lineage (NCBI taxonomy): Eukaryota > Metazoa > Chordata > Aves > Passeriformes > Zosteropidae > Hypocryptadius > Hypocryptadius cinnamomeus. The sequence continues at coordinate 20,292 of VYZP01054240.1, forward strand.
AGGGCTACCAGCGGCGGCTGTCGCTCGCTTCCCCTTTCTAGCTCCGGCTCCCCACGGGTCCCCGGGCGCGGGGGCGGCCCCTCGCTCCGCCGCACGTNGAGGCTGCCCGTCTCCCCGCTCCAGCTGATCACGTTGTCCGTGTCCAGGTTGAAGGCGCCGGCCAGCCCCGGCAGGAGGAGCAGGTAGAGGACGAGTAGGGCCGCCATCTGCTCTGGCCCGACACAGGAACCTGCTGCCAGCGCCGTCGCCGCTGCCCGCGCTAAGCCCGCCCGTTGTGCCCCGCCGGCTCCGCGCCGGGCCCCGCCCTCCGTGGGTGCCCGGCCCCCGGCACCGCACAAAATGTCCCCGGGCCGGGCCCCTGCCCCTGGGAGGGGCAGCCGAGGGCGCAGCCCCGCCCGTGAGTCGCCCACCGCCTCCCGGGGCCCCCAGGCGGCTCACCGTCTGCCGCGCCCCCGGTCTCGGATGTCTTAGCCCTTCGCGACGCAAAATAAAGCCGTACCGAGGGGCGGGTCAGGCCGCAGGTGAGGACCGGGCCGTAGCCCGCGCGCACCGTTGGGGAAAAGGGCAGAGAGCTCCCATGGCGGAGGGCGGGATGTGTCTGAGACATCGAACCGTGTCCCCCTGCGGGGCTGGGTCTGGCTGCTGCTCAGCGGCATCAGGTCGGTCCGGGTACCGACCACGGGCGTAACACATTGCCCAAGTGTGCTACGGTTGATCCAGAAGTATGGACAGCATGACCCCAGTATTCAGTCTGTATTCCCCAAACAACACATGCAAGAGAAGAAGAAATAAATAAATAAATAAATAAATAAAAAGATGGGGGAAAAAAAAAAGAATCTCTCTTTTCCAGACTATTCACAGACCACATGAGAACAAAGACTGAAGACTACCTGAATCTCCTCCTCCAACATTTCTCATCTCTGAACACATCTGAAAATTTCTTACTCCTACCTTTTAATTGTTCAAAACCAGTATGTGGGTTTGGATCCCAGGTCATTTTCTCTTACGCTTTCACCCATAACTCCAAAAGGTTATTTGCAAGCATACCTTATCAACTTAACCCACTCCAGAGAAAGAAAGACGTTTTGGTTTTTGGACAGAATCCTGGTTTAGTGCTCTGGATTAAGGAAGCAGATGCAAATTTTAAAAACCTCACAAATTCCAAGCAGCATAACAATACTCAGTTGTTCTTTTCTACTGATATCCAGGGTACAAAGAGAGAAGCTAAGATTCCAGAGAAACTGAGAAAGAGCAATTAGACAGAGCACTCAAATATGTTGATACTCCAAATAACTCCTCCTGAAACAATACTCTACTCCCAGGGAGTTAATCCAAGCTACTTTTTCCAGAGTAATTATTCTAGGATAGCTCTGTGTATAGACAAGTCTTTGGCTCAAGCCCAAAACACCCTTGATTGAAAGAGGGGAAGAAAATGTACCATAAATGTGTTTCTAATGTGGAAACAAAACATTTTGTTAAATCAGGCACTCAGATATTTATTGCTAATAGAGTCCTTCTCTGCTTGCCCCTCCATGCCCATCTCCTTCAAAGTCTTAATCCAGTGTTCAATCACTGCCACAGCAGAAAACTGTACTGGCATAAATACTGCCCTAGTTTCACTAAAGAACCCGTAAGAGAGAAGGGTCCCAGACTAATTACAAGCTGTTTTCCTACAATCCACGTATTTCGCAGTAATTAGTAAAGATTTGAAAACAAGTCCTTTAAAACAATGTTGACATCTGTACCAAAGTCTTAGCAGTTTGCCTTTTGAGACAATCAAAACTTGTGTGCTTCTAATACTCTTACAGTAACTATAGTTACTTTTTAAGTAATGCTTGTACTCAACAACTTGCAAGAAGTCACAGAAGTACTTTCATCCAGAGCTTCCTGAATTATACTGGCACATTATGTGTATGTGACTTCTCCCCCTCCCTCTAACCAGCACTGCCTGAGCATGTTGTACCTGTTCGTTCATATCCACAGAGATTGCTGAGGGGAGACAGAATTTTCTCATCTCCAGATGCAGTAACAAGCATTCCAAGACACAGTAACATTAATACTTGTCTCAAGGGACCACAGCAAGAACAACAAAAATAGAGTATACACAGGGTGGAGCAAAACTGCACACGAACAGCTTAGAATTACCTTGGATGGTCTCTCATCATTTCGTACTATTTTCATTTGCTCTAGATGAGGAGAGAGGAAAAAAAAAAAGGTTTTACAAATATGTCAGTTTCCTTCCTTTGCTCTTCCTCCAAAACAAACATGCTGTGAGTTATCTGTAGCTAACACATACTTCAGGAATTCCTCTTTTGTACAATCCTGGTCTAAAGGGGGCCATATGAAGATTAGGTATGATGGCCAATTAAACATGAGCACTCTGTTATGCATAATAACACAGCAATTCTAAGAAATGCAATGGCCAGATCAAAGCAGTTTCTCTTTTTTGTAACAAACGCTCTGCTCTTGCTGAGTTTTCAAGCTGTCTGCTTTTTAATGGTGTGTTGATACTCATCTGGAGGGCTACAAGATGTTTGCATGTTGTGTCTACACAATGAGCAAGCCTCAATGTGTAGACACATGTATTACTGCCAGCAATACTTTCCTCCTCTATACAACCATGTAGCTAATTACAAAGTTTAAAAAATTCATTTCTGGGAAATAAAGGAGGTGGAATGCAGAAGCTACAGCTTGGCAAGACATTTTAAGGATTTCCCTAGAAGAAAGGCAAGGCACAATGTTTTACATTTCTGAAATTCTGTCCTTTGTATCAACAATATACTGCACAAAGAAATACACAATTTGTGGATGTTCAGCTGTGCAGCTTTAATGCAGCACATCAAATGGTCCTGAAAAGACAAAATATGTAAACATCCCTATCTCATTTCCTTTTAAAAAATTGCTTGATTTCATAACTTCTTAATTTATGTAATTCCAGATGAAAAACAATTATACCACCAAAAAGGTTTCGTTTGGTTCACTATACAAGTTCCAAAGTAGAGCGTTGTTTCGATTGAGAAATATAAACTAGGTTTAAGTGTTAGTAGCCTGAATGGTTGAATGGTTTCTCCTGAACACAATATGCATACCATTTCTAGAACTGCATGTTCTAGAAAAGTAATTTACATTTATTGACCAGATGCATCTTAACAGCTACAAGAAACACCTGCATTTTTATGCAGCCAGGTTATCAGACTTCTTTGCCAGTATATCCTCATAGCTGTTCTTGGTTCCCTAACAATCATTAGAAATAGCAAACAGCAGCACAGGAGATAAAGGGACTCAGAATGGTAAGAGAAATAAACTGCTCGACACTATGTGAGCAAAATGTTTTGCTTTAAACAATCTAAATCCAGAGCATTAAAATAGTTATATTTACACACTTGGTATTCTGACAAACATAACACTGATTGTATTTATGTCATTTATAACTGGATGAGGAATGTCTCAGTCTCTCTCTCTTTACTTTTTTTCAGAAAGATTACCAAAATGCAGCTTTTTTACTACTTGTTCTATTTAAACTACAGTTCCAAATGAAGATGTTACTATGTTCCTATAACTTCATTTTTTCTCTTTGATGTCTAAAACAACAAGATGACATTCTGCCATCCTTTACTTGCTTGTAATGTCAAAATATTTTACCTTGGTAGACATAGTATTACACAAATAAAAATATGAGCCAAAAGAAATATTTCAGTCCAGACCTGGAATTTTGGTGGACACTGAGACCAGTGTATACAGCAGTTCTTTCAGTCTTTTACATCTAAAGAATGTTTTTCCACCCAAGTTGTCAGGTACATTCCTTAAGTAGTTTTAGAATGACAAGAACTGTTTGGAGAGTAAACATCTATGTAAACATACATGGAGGCACTTTATGAGCATAGCTGGGCAGAGATCAGAGAAACACTGGTGACAAATGGGAATCAAGCAGCCATAGTTTGGATTTCTATGGAAGGAATTAAAGATACGCCTTCAAAATTACTTATAAGTAAGGCATAAAATTGCAGTGATTTTGAATGTATGCCTGTACTTTAATTCACTGGTAACATATACCTCTATGTAAGATTTGCCCCACCATAAGGTAGATGAAGCTGAAACATCATTATACACATCACAGGCACCTTTTCAGCCCCATTCTGTGGTTCTCTCTGAGACATGTTTATATCCCCAAAGGTCTTACATTACCACAGCTGAAACTTTTATCACTGACTGCATCCCAGACCTATCTATACCATTCATGCTTTCCTTGATCTGCCGTATGTCCTGCACATGAAACCTTGCCTCTCTTGGAGAACTTTTCAGCAGTGTAGAGAAACAACCTGATCTCAGATACTAACTTTTGTGCAGCTCTAGCCAACTCTCCCTTAATTGCATCTTCCAACTAATTTGCACCGCAGCAGCCAACAATGGCTTATAAGGAAGCAGAGGAGATCTAAAAGATAAACAAGGTATTTCTTGGGTAGGTGTTGGCAGGGAGGGAAGAGAGAAGGCTTACAAGCAAGTTATTCACAGGATCTCCCTGAAGATTTTCCCCAGGAATTTTGAAAGCAATACAAGCCTTCAGAGGACATATTTTAACCCCATCAAGAGCCAGAAAGGATTATTGTTCAAGACATTTTCACTCTCCTAGCTCACAGAGACCTGACTAAAGAGTCTTTGGCCATCACCCAGAACACAATTCCACACAACCTTGATAGCACTTACCTCCAAGAACTGCACTGTGGGTGCTGATGCTGGTGCTAGACAGGATCTGGCCCTGGGACTGAACCTGCAAGGCAAGATCAGGAACTCCAGTCACTCAAGGCCTCTGGTCTCTAAGTCACAATCTAGCTTATTGTAACAGCACAGCTGAGACCCCGAGCTCCTCTGGCAGCAAACTAGGGGAAACAGCTGCTTGGTCATTTCCACACTTGTTACACCTGTCCTTCCATCAGGTCCTGGATCAGACCCAGCTGTGAGGCCAGCCAGCTGGCTGTTTGGCTTCCATGGAGGAGGTAAAGCTCCTTCAGATTGCACAGAGGCTTCCAGTGATTCACAAGAACCATGCAAAGAAATCCAACTTCTTTTTTTTCTAATAGATTTAATTTTTTCTATAGCCACTGTCTTTAAAAATTCTACTATTTTAGTACTACAGCCAGCTCATTTACATGTGCCAACCAAACTGTGTCTGCCACTGATTCAACAGGACCTGTGGTCAAGACATGTTTAAACGTGGTGTTCAGACAGCTGCAGACAAAGCCAGCAAGGGTTGCTTCTCTGGTTAAGGTCTAAAGCTAGCAGTCTCAGATACTTCTTCTACTTCCTTTACTTTTTCTTTGCTGACAGAAAACATGTCTTCCTTTTGGTTTGTTTTTTTTTAACAAGAATAAATCTAACAAACATATTCACGTTTCTCTTTAGATTAACATCCTGATTTCTGAAAAACAAACTGGACAAGACAGACTAGAGCACCACAGGAATCTTTTTCTAGTTCTTTTGGATCACCACCAGTTAAAACTATTTCTTTTCTGGAGAATTTATTGTTTTAATTAATCATAGTCTTTTAAAGCAATCCATAATGAGTAAATTCAATCTTTTGTTATATTAAGTCTCACTTGCTAACATACTCACTAACAATGATGAAAATGTTAATTATGCAAAGGCTGTTAAAAAAATTTCTAAATGAAGTCTTTAAAGGCCCAGTCCACTCAGGATCTGAGCTACTGACTGAAGGAAAAGCAGGTTGTTCTCTCTCCCTGTTTTGCCTGGATATGAACAGGCAAAGTTCACGTGTTATGTGGAGGCTGAGACACACTGCAGTTCTCATAAGCTCCCTGTTGAGCAATGCAACCTTTAATTTGTGGAGTTTCATAAGTTTTCTGTAGAAACAAAAGATTCTTCTACCCTCATGCCCATCTACCTGTACCATTTTATATGAAAAAACTATCAGATACTTTAATTTTCATTTAGTCAAACAAATTAAGAAATTAAAATCAACAAAATAAGACAATCTGTTATCCAAGGAAGAATTTTTTAAAATACTCCTTTTTTGTTCAACCTTGAACCATTTATAGCTATCAAAGGAAAAAGACTGAGGACTGTCTGCATATGCAGTATTTTCCAATTACCTGCTTCTGTTTCATTATTAAACAACTACATTAGGCTCAACAGGAAGAATTTTTTTTTTTCAGAATAAGACTGCTCACACATGAGTTAATCAGAAAAAATTTCATGTTTAAGCAAGCACTACAGAAGTATTCAGACAAAAAAAAAATTAGTTCCTCTGCAATTCCAGTTTTATTCAATGAAAATATTCATTGCATGATGCTACCATGACCAGGCAGGCTTAGTGAGTGAACTGCAAATCTAATCAATTTGGCAAAGGGTTTTAGGGGAGCTGTTGTGCTGGCTTTGCTGACTTCAAGTGATTTTTTTCCTTTGTTCATTTGTTGTAAACAACTAAAATCTAGGTCAAGGAAGGAAAGGTCATTCATTAATTAGGAAAGTGCAAATTTTTGTACAGTATTGGAAAGGTTTCAAAAGCAGTTTTGAATTCTGTATTCATTGTGTATTCTATTTTCTCACTATTTTCCCCCATCTTTCTATATATCTAAACTTTGAGCACCTTCATATGAAAAGGCAAAATAACTTGTGCCTTGTAGGCAATGAAAATTTAATGCATTGAGTTTTAAACAATTATTTTAGTAACATTATGAATTGGTAAAAGATTTATGGCACAAACACATTTCCACATTTCTGTACACTGTAACTGCTCTAATGTTTATTTTCAGAGCATCACTTCATTGGTCATACTCTCTAACTTAATTCTGTCAGGGGTAATTTTTTTTTTTCTGGGAGTTCTAAAAGGTTTTAAACTTTCATATAGTAATCACATTGAAATAAGCCCAGTCTTATTTTATGTGATAAGAGGAATTATTCTAAAATAGGCATTATAACAACTATTTTTTTTTCAACTGCAGTCATCAGTCCCTGTGTGGGTGTGCTGGGAGTGCTCTGCCTTGTTTGTTTACATGTCTTTCACACCAGAAATCTCAAAGACAACACCCCAAACCTATCCAAGCTCATTCCATACATCTGGGAACACAAACAAGTAAGGAAGGTAAAATGATACAGTCCAGGAGAGATGCTCTCAGTTTTCACTAGGGCTGTACCTTTCCTGTCATTTCCTGCATGACACATATGTATTGCTTTCTTTACTTGTGGGTAGACAAATACTATGTTTTCTAGCATACAAGCAAGTAAACTGCTGTGAATTTCTGATCACAGAGTGAAGTACATGCATCAGTTCCTGTTACTCAGCTTCTTCTAGAGTCAGTCAGCATCTCCAAGGATCAAGGTCCACTTTTAAGCAATTGAGCAACTTAACTGGCAGGTAGATCAAAGCATGATAATATGCTTACTGACTGCGAATAAAGGTACACTAACTCATTTTATCATGGAACTGTTCCTAACATTAATAAAATGAAATGCAGATATTCTACAGTAATGTTGAGTGTTCCACACAGAGCATAAACTACTATCTCAAAGCATTTTCGTTCTTCCCCTGTGACGTATAGCACTACTACAATCTCCATTTCCAAGTGGAAAAGATTGATGATCTATTTAAGGGCAACACAGTATCATAGAGGGAAGCTGCAGCAGAACCCACAGCCAGAGCTGGTTTCTGAATTCTCCTTCCTCCTGTGCCTTATTAGAAAAATAGCCCATCTAAACCTGAAAATTTGCAAGGTCACTTCTGCACAGTGTATAATACAGTGGACCTTCTCTTGCTGTTTACTGCTGGTGGTCTGCAGATTACACACCTTTTTTGGACATGGGTTCATCCAGACCACTGCATTTATTGACAGTTTCTAATTTATATAACCCAATTTGTATTTATATTATTGACCTCTACAGCACAGTGGAAACAAGATATGCAAATAAATTGTACACTGTGTGAAAAGGGACTTTCTACTTCAAACTCCCCTGCTCCACTGTCTTTATATGATCAGATGTGAATTAAGATTTTGTAGTCATCTTATTCATGATTTTATAAACTTCTGTCATATCCCACTTCAATAATCTCTTCTTAGAGAAGAGATTAGACAGAAGTCTCATTCTCCAGTTCATATATCAAATAGATATAATTTTAAGCACTTTTTAACAGTTTTTAAACACTTCAGGCATTCTTTGTACCTTTACATTACGCCTCTTGAGACAGAATTGTCAGAATACCACAAAACATTCAAGATAAAGCAAAGACATGGATTTAGAGCAGTAGCATAATTCTACACCCTGATTCATATGGTATTCCATTTGTAATTCCCTATTTTTTAATTTCCTAATTCTCTTTCTGATTGCTACTAACCATTGAGATGATGGTGAATTTACCATAGGGAGACCAAGATCCTCAGTGGAACAAGTTAGTACAAAGTCAATTTTTTAATTGAAGCAAGTTTCTTTGTACAATATGAACCTTAGTCGTGCTATTTTATTTCTCAGTTATTTATATAGAAACTTTTATTTTGAATCGGCTTTAATTTTGACCCACAAAAAAAAATGTATAGCGGCAGTAAAGACTAGGTCCCTAATGCTCACATCACTTCTTAGGTTTTCAAACATGGCAAATGGCATAAATTCCCCTGGGATTTCTCTCTGGGAGAAATATTAATTCCTCCTATTTTCTTCAGTCATCTCTTAATCTACAAAAGGATCTTCTCTTCATCGCATACCAGTTTAAATTCTTGAGGGCTCAAAGCAACTTAAAAAATCCAAGGTGATTGTGACAACTGACTCATCTTTTTATCTACAGGGTCATTGCCTGCTTGAAAGAATTCCAAGAGGCATGATGTCCTTTCGCAAATTCTGTATTTTCCATGTTTCCACTAATTCTGCTCTCATTACAAATCCTATTACATTCCTGGATTAAAAGTCAGTTTCTGTAGTTTCTCCCAAACACCCTATTTCAAACCTTCTCAAATGTACTCCCCTTTACTCATCTGGTACATGATAAACAACAGTTAAGACTCCATTTGGTGGAGTTCAGAAATTCATAAATGCTCTCATTCAAATCTCAAGGACAGTAGTAAATCCATATAAAACTCACAATTAAGAAAATACTGTATCAACTGATGATGTACTGAGGAAATAGAATGAACACACACAGATTCTTTATTTCCATGCTCATAATTATGCAATTATATCTGTTAGAACATGTGTCATTGCCAAAGCAGAGCCTAAAAAAAAGGCAGGCTGCTATCTGTTGCTTATCCCCAGTCTTATCAAGCTGTGATCTCAGGAACTGAAGAGCAGCATGAACCCAGAAGTCATGTCTGCCCTTCTGAAGGTTACGAGTATTTCCTCCTCCCTTTGCCCCTGAAGTTACCAGCAGGCTGTAAGTCTCCCCAGTATAAATGCTGCCAAATGCATCTACTCTTTCCAAGCAGGCTGCTAGTAGCAACTGACTCATTGTTACAATTCAACGGGCAGCATGAAAATCCTTTCAGAGAGCACGAATCCCTTAAAGTCTCTGGTTTTCTTGGGCTCGTGTTCATCTTCCAACAATGGCATTAGTAAAAGGGAGTAATTTTTCAAGCAACACTAATTTTCTGAATTCTCCATGGTTTCCTATACTGTATTCTACTGTCATCCTGTTTCTTATTTCATGACAACAATCTGGACTGTCCCCTGTGCGCTTACTTGGTTTTTTTTTTTAATTCATGTCATGACTCAGAACAAAAGCACTTCTCAAATATTTTACAAGACCTGTCTCTTTCATGTTAAAGAAGCTGCATGACTACAGTAAGCCAACACCTAAATATTTGTGTGCCCTGTCTCCACATGCCTTCATTAGAGAGACATAACCATAGGTGTTATTCATATGAATGCACATTCATGGATATAAAATTCTTGGCAGTTCCA
>VYZP01054244.1:0-18704 GCA_013400635.1 Hypocryptadius cinnamomeus
TTGTACTATCTTTGATAAAAAAAGCAACAGCAACAAGAAAACCCATACCAATACAAAATTCTCTCTTTCATTGTCTCTGTCTTAAATAAATACATGAAGTGTGGTGATGACAATCAGCTTCAGTGGAGGGCTAAGTTTGGTGAAATCGGAGCAGACCTATCAGCTTGTTAGCACCCAGTTTCTCCTCACTTGTGCCGCTGTGGAACATACCAGACTCTTGGCTGTTAGCCCAACAAAACTCACTCTTCTGAGGTTTTTGTTTGCTTTGCTGGGTGAGTTCCACCTGGTGAGTTCTGTTGGCTCACGGAAGACCCCAGCAGACTCTAGAGCTGGGACAAAGCCAGCCATGAGAAGTTGTAAAGAAAACTGAAAATTCAGCTGAAATAAAAATAATTTTCTTCACAGAAGAAATAAGAAACTACAGGCAAAATATATTGTGACACTTGAGTAGTAAGATCTTCTGTTTGAAAAATTTTCTACTTATAGATTTCCTACTTAAAGATTTGTCTGCACATTCTATTGGTGCAGACAATTTCTTCCCCTTCTTTACAAGAGAATGGGCAAAACTGAGAACTTCTAAGAGACATCTAAAGTTTTGCCTGGAGTGGCAATTTCTTCCATAATGCAAATATAGATGTGTTTTTGCAATAAATAACTTCTTACTACATGTATTAAAAAGTTCCAGCATAGCCGGATGGAACTCACTAAATTGTGGGTCTGTCTTCAGTGACTAAAGAAAGAGAAGTTCATCCTGATTTTCTCCAATTGTAGAGGAAAGGAGGTTAGTGGTAGGGGAACTCCACTGTGATAGTAGTGAAGAAATGTGTTAATATTAGATTAAGTTTTAACATGAATATTTGTCTTCATTTGTACTGTGACAAATGAAGCAAGTGAGAGGAATGAGATCTGGGATGTGGCCAAAGTAACCAGTGAGCTGACCAGTCAGTTTCAGTGTCCTGACACTTATACGTAGAGATACTTTCTTGTTTGTTATAAATTTGTTTTAAATCTTGTTTGTTATAAATTAACTGTTCCAGGGTTATTTAATCCTGTCTTTAAAAAGAAAAATATACTGAATTTGCCTTAAAGCTTTTAGCAAATATTTAGATACAGATAAATATTTAGATATTTATAACTGTGAAAAATAAAAATAACAGAAAAACTGTGTCTTTCTTTTGCAGGTAATTAGCCAATCAAGAGCTAGGTTTAACCCAAGTATCAGCATGATTAAGAAGTGTATTGAAGTCCTGATAGACAAACAGTACATAGAGCGAAGCCAGGCCTCTGCAGACGAGTACAGTTATGTAGCATGATGTTGCTATCCTGCAGGTATGATTGTAAGGAGATCATTGCTGTCACTGTTTGGTGTGTTCCTGTGGGAAGAGGCAGGCCTGTGCCTCCATTATTGGTCACTTGGCAGCCCCTGTTTTTCTGCTGTTTACAACATCACCAGTGCCATGTCATGAGCGTCAATGAAAATGCCTATAGATATTTCAAGCTCATGTCATTATGACATTTCTTAAAACTTTACTAAAAGAATGAGTGAAGTATTGCTGAAATGTGGAGAATTGGTTGGGTACCATGCTTTTTTTTTCCCCCTCCCCTTTCACGTTTGCAGTTGATGTTTTTTAATGTATCTTAAGACAAAGTAAAAAAAAAAATCACACAAAAAACCTAAATATTGTAATATGACAGATAACCTAATAATTGTATCTACATTAAAGTGTAAAAAAATGACGAACATGATACTGCTGCTTGTCAAATAAAAAAATAAAGTTATATAATGTGTCTGGAATGATTGTAGAGCTGGATATAGCATTAATGTCTGTAAATATTATTCAGGCCTGAAGAGTAGAAATAATGTTTCGTGTTTGGGTTTTGGATAACCTCAGAAGTAGGTCTGACATAACAACTAATTTATATAAAACTGAATCCAGGTATTTCATGTTTGATGTGATTATAAAAAATATTTATAGTTAAGTGCACATCTTGTTTTCTTGAGATTAGGCTAATTTACATTCTCGATGCCTGAAGGCCTCTGCTGTGTCTGTTAATCCCACACTGTAGGAATACATTACAAGAGAAAATAAACTGATGTTTGAGGGGATTCAAATGGTGTAGTTCACAAACACTTAGGAATAGTTATCATGAACATCAAAGATAGAGTTCAGTGGCTTGGGAAAGCGTATAGCAGGCTGGTAACTGAAAAACGTTTTTTCTCTAATGTATTGGGTAGAAACTCTACATGGATGGGTGTTTATGTTTGTTTCCACATAAACTCATACTGCTTGTTTCTTGTTTTCCCTCCTGACTCCTATGGTTGTTTTTATCATGTTTTGTTTTCCTCTGCCCCAATTAGATTTCCAGCTGTTAGGGTGAGACAAGAAATCCACAGGCTATTTCATGTCCTGTGTTGTTCATCAGGGTTGGCATGGTGACTGTTCACTCTTAAACAAGCAAACTATAATTTTAAAAGGTACCAACTCTACCACTGGAAGTGAATGGAATTTAAGAGCATTGAGAGTTTGATCACACTGAATGCCTGCTGCAGAAGAGTTTCCTCATGGCTATGCCTGCTATTATGATTGACAGGATAAATATTAAGTTTAAATGTTCTATTTTTGCCAGATTTATTTGCATGCACATAAAAACACATATGTGGATATATACTATTTGCAGTATTTTTTTAGATCGTGTAGTATCACCTACTAAAAATCCACACCTCAAGAACTAATTTTAAAGAAAAGCAAACCTTTGGAGGGAGCTTTTTACTCTTTTTTTCTTTTTCTAGTTCTTCACTGTATGAAAGGCTTCTCTCCAACTCTCAGATTGTTGCTGTCTCTTATTTCTTATATGATGTTGCATTCATATACTTCTAGAGAGTATAGGAAACTTTCTATGGTTAACTAGGAAATGCATCAGGAAGTGATGCTATGTTTTTCTGATGTGGATTTTGCTAAGGATGAATAAAGGGCAATAAACAATGAAGTGCAATAAACATTCCTTCCATATTGATGGTGTTTTATCCCACTATGCTAAGATCTAGATTTTTTACGTGGATTTATGTCTTCAAGAAGTGAGGTTTTTTAACTAACTGTAATATGGTGCTGTAGATCATTGTCTAAAGTGTTAGTTTAGAATTGTCTCTATATGGTGGGAGACAGCACAGGTGCTTATACTGTCACCAGGTGTAGTAAACAGGAGACACATCAGCATAGATTTTGACTGGAGTGACTTCTAATCTATTTCAGTGTGGAGCATTTCTGTGCTTTATAAAAAAAAAATAATTCGTTACATCTAAGGACAAAAAATATGGGCAATATTATATTACATAACACAAAAAAAAAGGAAAAAATATTTCCTGAATGCTAATTAGCACATCCTTTCTCCAGAAAACAAACTAACACTGACCCCAAAGTTTCTGGAAACAAATGTGGTTTATTTTGTAAATTGTATTTGAGTCAACAGATTTTAAGCTTGTTCATAAAAGGGTTAATAAAAGCTTTATTTAAATATAGATTCTAGTAGCAAAATTTTAAGGCTGAGTTTGAAGAAGGCTTGACCAACTTATTTTCAGAATCATTTCATAGGCAACACAAGAACTTCACTGCTCTAGCCCAAACGTGCAAGGTTTTAACATTACCTTATCTCTCAATTTTTGCATACCTAAAGCATCATTTTGGGTTGCAGGTAAGCATGCTGCTGAGTTGAGACATGTTTAGTGAGTTAAAAACATTCATCTATTTCAGTGCAGTTGGCATCCCCAGATGATGTCTTTCATTATTACACACAAACTCAGTCTTTTCAGTGGCTCTTAGGAAATGTTGTTATAGCTGGGAAACCTTTTGAATTCTACTTTATAAATCACACCTTCCCCCTCAGGAAAAAAGTAGTGCAAATTCAGACCCCTGTAGCTGGGTTATGTCACTGAAATCATTGCTGGCACATGGGATGCAGTTTATAGTGTGGAGCTTCAGCCTGGCAACCAATACCTTTGGCAAGTGTAGGTTCAAAATATTAAGTGCTAATGGGTATTAACAGGAGGGGCAAATTGTAAGAAAGAGAAGATAGCCAAAAATGTCATACAGCTTTAATTTTTTACTAGAAGAAACTGGTATAACTATACTGCTTTTTTTGTTTGTTTGTTGTATGCCTATTGACATGTATGACCTGCTAGTGTATAGGAAGCCATACAGCTGAGTGGAAACATAATGGTTTCATACATCTCAAACATGCCTTATATCAAAATGCATTTTACCTCTGGTATTGAGTACTACTGATCATTCTTGCACTAACTGAAAAGGTGTTTCTATGATGTTCTAATTTGTCTTGAGACTGATTATCTAGTTCTATGAAAGAAAAGTGTACCTGCATTTTAGTGTGTCCATACACACAAGGCAACCAGAGCTATGAAAGATATTTAATCACCATAACATAAACTGTTTGCAAAGTAGTATCATTACTTTCAATGAGTACATCACCTTTCCAAATAAGCAGAGTACAGAAATTGGTCAGTGGAGAAACAAATTTTATGAACTGATATCTTTCAGTTATGCTTAGAAAGACATTTCTTATCCTTAAAAAAGTTAATTTTGAAACAACTACTGCAACGTAGTATTGATATTGAGCAAATTCTAATAATAAATATAAATTCTTTGTACCCTAGGACAGATATTTTAGGACTGTTGATGCTTTACAAATATGGTAAGTATTTAGAGTTAATTAATCTAAGATATCGCAATGTATGAAAACATATTCTCCAGAAACAATTGTTACTGCACTGATTATTTTCTCTTACTACAAATCTGAATTTGTCTTTACTTGTTTATGGTAAGTTGTACTGTGCTTCTGAGCTGGTAAGAAAATGGTATTTTTCAATTTTGTCAGGGAAAAGAAGAGGAAGGGTCAAAAAAGTGTTCAAGTATAATAAGTTTAAAACAGTGCAAGACTTTGATAAACACGTGTGCATGGTTTTAAAGAGGAGGGGTGTGAGAAATAGATTTGTAAAGGATTCTTAGAACCTGATTGAAAGCTCACACAGTCTTGTACATCTGTATGTAAACTCTGAGATAAGGTGTGCTGACTTGGAAAGGCTATGGAATAGAAATGACATTGTTGAGAGAGAGATTGAACTGGAAACAAGTTTCAAATTATGGCTTTGCAAAAAGACCAGACATTTTTGGAGAATTAGAACTGTGAAGATGCATTGTAGCAAGACTACATGGGGTTAAATAATAGGTGATTGGTGTTAGAAGTATTAGCAGCATTGTGTGACAAAAGCTAATAGGCTGAAAAACATTTATAAGGTATTGTAACCAGGAAATAAGTTGGCTTCTAATAGAATGGCATTGAGTTTTACATCTCTTATGTCTCACTCTTCTACGAGACTGATAACAGAATAAAATCTTTTAAAACGCCTCTCAGTTGCCCCATCTCTGTAGAGCTGGGATTTTCCAGCGGGGAGGGGGTGTGAATAAATATGATGGTAAAAGTAACCAAACATATCCATGTACATGTAGATGCTTGGATGTGCATTTGTTCTTATCTCCATTCTGTGGAATTCACAATTGCATCAATAAGGAAGAACAAAACAGGCAGCAAAAGCAGAGAGGTAGGTAAGAGGCTGGCTGGTTGGCATCTGGCAGTCGTGTTGGTGCTGCTCCCACCAGCTGTCCCAGGAGTACAGCACAAGACATGAAAGCTCCCTTAGTCTCCCCAGTAAGCCCTGCCTTGCATATGCATCTGGGAAGTGGAGGACTAAGCCTCAGTAGTTCAGAGCAAGCCTAAAGGTATTTTTGGTCACTTCTAAAACAGTTCTAGTAATTTAGGGAATTACTTCCACCATTCATGTCTACACTCTTTTTAGGGTCCCTGTGACTGAAAGCTGAGTGGTGATTTAAGCAAAATTTAAATACTCACTTGTTAGGTTGTTTTGGCTGGAGTAACAAGCAGCTGGCATTAACACCATCCTAAATTCTTCCTCCTCAGCTGGGGTGCATGCATTCTGTTACAGTATCAGGTACAAAGTACACTTGAACCACTGGCAAACTTGGTGTATGTGTACCCTTTTCTAGAGCTTGTGGACCAGCTGGAAATCTCTGCTATGTTACAGAGAAGGGCCATACTAACTTTGTGTGTCCTCCCTTCTGCTCTTCCACTGAGATAAATAAAATCACGCACAGTGTTCTGTAAAATTTGCTCTCCAAATCTTTGATGCAGTTGTATACCATGAACAGAAAATTATGTATTTTAGGACTACAGAAAGTAATGTAGGACAAAATACTTGCCAAGTCTGTATAGCCATCTTTCAGTCTGACTCTTATCCAACCAAACTTTCGATATATTGGTGTTTACAGGAGCAATGGATACGTAAGAAGATTGTTTGGCATGTTCTCATCTGAAAGAGGCCTTGTTCTTGACACAATCACTGAATGGCAAACGCTGTAATTATCACCTTTTGGTGGAAGTTGGTCGTTCTGATGTGTGTCAAACTGGCTTTTTCCAGCAGCTGAGAACAGTAGCACTGTTGCTGTCAACAGTCAGTAAAGAGGAGTGATTTGAGGGCAGTCTTGAAACTTGGCAGATTGCTGTTGCCTGTCTTTTAATATTAGTTATATAATCTATAACCTACTAGGTATATGTGATTAAAAGTGCAGTACTTCTCTGGTAGTATTTCACATTATATTGAACAGTTTCAGTTGAGTTTCATAAGATGTATTTGGTCTGTTTTTTTAAAAACTCTACTCATGAGTCCATTTTCATTTCTTCTTTCCAGTCACCAGCTTAATAGAATTTGTGATCTTCAAAACCTGAGTTTGAGAGAATAAAAGAAAAAATCTGAAACTCATGATACTGTGTATTCATCTGTATATTTGTAGCCAGTTCAGGATGTTTTATGAGATTTGTTTTAAGAAATGCTGGGCATTTGGCTCCTTCAGAGTGGTGAGATCCATGGAGTGAGGTGCTGCCTGGAGCTGATCAAGAGGAGGCTGTCAGTGGGAGGGTATGAACAATCCTCTGGTCCTTATGCTTTGGAAGTTGATGTAGTGCACAGAATCCAGCACATCACATGCTCCCCTCAGGGTTTGGTCTCTTTTAAAGGGAGGCACAAGTGGTGATGCTAGGGGGCATTCAGGAAACTGGAGACTTGACCTTTTTGAGTCTGTTCTCATTCTTTCCTTGACCAGAAGAGTGCCCCAGTCTTAATCAATAAGGCAAGCAAGGCCTGTCACCTCTCCTGGATGTGTACACGCTTAAACTGACTTGAAGGTAAATCAAAAAGGGTGAGCTTTTACCTGCTTCCCACGGCTTTTTGTGTATTTTTCATTGCAATATTTGAGGGACTAGAAAACAATAATTTAGACAAGGGACCTGTAATTTAGTCATTAATATATTCCTGTGGGAGCTGAGGCTGGGAGTGTGGGTTCCCATCAGTGGGTTGGTAACTGAAGAGCCATCTGCTTCTCAGTGCAGTAGGAAAGTGGCAGTGGCCAGAATTCTGTATGCAATCTGCATCCTCTGTGCTGGTTGATGTTCATAATAGACTTAAGTGATAGCTGGTAATCTAGATAGCAGTAATGAATATTTGAACATTTAAGTTTAGGGGTCATCTCACCATCTGGCGACTCAAAAAGACTTGGAAATTGGGCTTTCAAAACTACATTTATGGGTTTGCCCGTATGTTCTGCCTGACTGCCTTCTGAAGCCATGAAAAGGAGTCATGTGAACCTCAGCTGTAGCCTTGTCTCAGTGATTCCAAGTGAAATTTTCTCTTCCCCCAAGTGGATGTCTGCTGGCACATGCTTTAGTGTGCTGGTAATGGGTATCTAAGCCTTACTGTAGCCACAAATAGAGGAGAATAGATGTACACCCACTAAACATTCCCTGCTTAAAATCTGAGTCATGGCCATGAATCAGAGATGTGCCCGTTGCAGCTGGTGAAAGAGATTTGGGAAGATGTAACATTCCTCTTGGGAACAGCAGTAGTCTGATTTTGGGGTAAGGAAACCATCCATCTGCATGAAAATAGGCTCTAGCATTAAAAAACCTGTATCCATGGAGAAGACCCCACAAATTAATACCTGTCATCCATCCTGGAAGAGTTCAAGGCCAGACTGGATGGGGCTCTGAGCAGCCTGGTGTAGTGGAAGGTGTCCCTGCCCATGGCAGTGCGGTTGGAGCTAGGTGATCTTTAAGGTCCTTTCCAAACAAAAGCATTCTATTATTTTTGAGTGATGCAATTGAGAAACTGCACTAGCTGCTCCTCAACCCTCTTTCCTCAAGGCAGTAGCCTTGCCTGTTTTGGATGCTCTATCTCTTTCAGAGCACTGGGCATTCAGCTTTTTAAAATGTGTATTTTAAAGGACACGTGCAGTTTGGCAGATGGGAAGGAAACGGAGCTTGTGCCTGGCATTACCACAGTGGGGAGGGATGGGGAGGGAGAGCGACAGCCCAGCAGTTGGGGCAGCAGAGTGTGGAGTTTTGCATGTGGACTGGCAGACCCTCTTTATTCTTTCCCACACCCAGGCACAACCTTTGAAATGCAGACTTGACAGGCAGAGCTGGAATATCTGCTCCTTCCCTTCCTGGTACAGTTCCCGTGCGCGTAAGGGCCGCGTGTCGGGACAAGCCTGGCTTTGCCAGCAGAGCCCATGGAGAGCGGGAGCGCCCTCACCCTTTGGGCAGCGGGGGAAGGCACAGGGACACGGCCCTGGGGATTTGCAGATGGCAAAGGAGGCTGTGGTCTGCATGGACCTTATTTTAATATAGGGACAAAGATCAGAAACTGTGTATAAAAACGCCAGGAAGCATGGGATAAACTCTTAATCGTGTATTAACTGAGGTGGCTCAGGAAACTGTAGGTTATGTGGGTCATTTACAATGACAAAGATGAAAATATGACAGGTAAAATAGCTGATTTATGCTCGGATTTGCCTTTGACTTTTTCACTTTTTTTTTTTATTGTTGGTTTATAAATCCTTTTGTAAAATAAAATACAGGCTTTTGAAAAGATCTTCAAGAAGTTTGTTTTGAAAGAGGTTTTTGTGGAATATTTAATCCACATTTCCTGTTGATGTGCACTCTGGGCTTTGCATCCTTCAGAGTTCCCTTCCTCACTGTCTGAAATGGCCATTGTTCTGTTGCACCTCTGCAGCAGTGGTTGGCTGCCTCAGCTCCAGACATGGGAAAGTTGTTTCTCTTTGCAGGGGCTGCTCTTGCTGCATCCACCTCCTCGCTGTGAGCAGCTCCTTTCGTGCCATACCTTCTAGTCTCTAGTGCCTACATAGTACATTTTGTACATGGCAATTGTACATAACATCTTAACAATTTTTTTAAAATCTGTGCCTATAAAGGTATGTCACAAGTTTCTACTCCTCTGTAGCAAATTATTTGGCCTAGCCTTCCTTAGAATGTGGTTTTATTACTGTCGTACTTACATGAGATCTTGGATAATTAAAGCAGGTTTAGGTTCAGGAGTTTGCTATGGTTGTGTCTGTTTTTTTAATTATGAAACTAAAAATCCCATTAAACCCTGTCCATACAGACTAAAGTTTTGATACCACTCCTACAGAGCACTGAAAACCAGCATTTAGTGCTTCGTGTGCTAGAGAGTAGTATTTTGAATAAACTTTTTGTTGTCATTAGAAATCCTTTGTGGGATATATTGTTCATTTTTAAGTGTATAAACTGCTTGTGAAAACTTCCACTTGGCTACGTGCTAGTTAAAGTATGGACAACATAAATGCAAACTCCTTTTCAAGCTATCACTTACGGTAATGGAGGAAGCAACTGTGACAGAAAATCTCTGTATTCGGACTCTGCTGGAGGCTACAAAGGCTTTCAGAAATTTTAGAGCAGTTACATTTGGTGGCAGCTTCTCTAAAATCAGTATTTTTAGGTTATGTTGCAGCATGGAGGGGAAATATCCTTCCACTGTTCTGGTTTTGCGCAATGAGATTGTTCTTTACTCAGCAGGGACATTGGGTGATTGCGAAAATTTGGAGAAGGTGACGGAAAGCTATCAAACCTGCTTTTAGCAGTTCTTATCTTCCCTGGAGCCACTACTGCAATGTGATTCCCCTGGTGGCTCCGAGCAGCAGAATTCATTGTGGCTGTGGGAAACGTGGGTGCTTTCCTTTCCAGCAGAATTTCTGCTGGTTTAAGGACTTTCCACCCCTAGTGACCAGGGTGGGGAACCACTGTGGCCCTACATTCTGCTGAATGGGTCGAATACTGGGAAAACAAATGTGCAGGAATGGAATTGGATTGCTTCTCTCGGGTCAGATTGAGGCGTTCGGGGTGGCCGAGCCTGTTGGTGGAGCCGAGGCTCCGCTGCAGCCTCCTGCCAGCAGAGGCGGCTGCGGCAGCGGAGCGGGGCCGGGGGAGCCTCGCTCCGTCCCGCGGGTCCCAGCGGCAGCAGCCGCCTCTTCCTCTGTGTGTCCCAGGAGAGGGAACCCTCTCCATTATCACCCAGAATTTAGCAGCTGCTGCAGCAAGGTGAGCTGTCCGGGACCCAGCGAGGAGATTTTGGAGAGCTCAGGACACGAACAGAGTGAAACTTGTGCACACACGCTTGGAAGCTGGAAAGACAAACTGCTGCTGCTGCCATGCTCTTAAGATTTTGGGAGATGGGGCTGGTGTTCTTGGACTGTCCTGTGCAGGTCGGGAGCTGGACTTTGATGATCCTTGTGGGACCCTTCCAGCTCAGGATATTCTGTGATTTCAATGTTCCTAATGAGTATTAAGACCGGCTGTGGTGCATTTCTGCTGAGACAGCTGCAACCTTTTAGCAAATTTGGGTAGGAGGGGAAAAATTTGGATTGCATTTCAATCAAGTTCTTTCTCCATGCAAGGACAACACATCTTGCAGAAAAATGTGCTTTGCTTTTCCACCAGAATCCTGGCTAGAGGTAACCATTTGTTGTTGTAGGAAGAGGAGGCTGGGGGAGTACTGCAGCTTTTGGAAGGTGTTGAGCATCCTCTTGCTAAGACCAGAGAGAGAGAAAGAGAAGAGCCAAGAAACAAGATAGGTGTGAAGCTGTTCACAGACAAATCAGTTAGAGTAGAAGGGCCCTAGAAAGGTGGGGCAAGATACAGTTTTGGGTTTAAGGGTATATGGAATGGAGGATTAGGCAGATGCAGAGATAACAGTGCAGGAATATGTTGTGTGTTTTGATGTGTGATGTATAATTTTGTCTCAGGCAGGAAAAATCCCTAACCTACAATTCACCAGCTGGGTAGTTTTTAAGCACAAGTAGTAACCAGTTAGAAGCTTCATGTCTGATTCCCCATAATTTACTCCTCTCTTAATATCCTCATTCCTTGTGTTCCTGTTAGCTGCTCCCTCAATCCCAAACCTTCTTTCTTTGAGTTTTGTGTGGATTATCTGATGGTGTGAGTCTCTGAAGCCTTATTGAAAATAAAGGGCTCCTCATCTGAGGATGTTGCATGTCAGTTAAACAGGGGATCTAAACTTGGCTTAAGGAAGAAGCTGAAAATAGTGAAGGCAATGACAGTTACAGGTGCAGAGACCAAACTTTCTTTCCCAACCTTTTTAAATGGCTTAGCAATGCTGTTATGTGAGTTCCAAGAGAGCAGGAGAGAATGGGAGAAGCCCTGAAGCAGAAAAATGGGTTGGGAATGGAGCCAGAAATCTATACTTGTCTTACCATTTCAAACAGGCTGCAGCTAATTGGGGAAGGGGGAGGTGTGACTGTAGAAAATGGATATAATAAATCCTGTCATTTGAGGGCTGGTCCTGCACCACTTAATGCCTTCTTACTTGTTTTGAGATTTTCTGTCTGAAAGCTGTTTGCTTTGGTTTGTTTTTTTTTTTTTTTCCCCCAAAGTCTTTATGGGTTTATGTTTTTTTCCTATTTTTTGTGGCAGAAAAAAATATTAAGAAAGGATTTTTAGATGGATATAGTAATAGATATACTGGATATAGTAATCTGGTTGGAATATATAGGGCAACCTGATAGTAAGAAGATTTAGATATTTTAACCCTTTATATTATGGAGTACTTGTCTTCGTAGATTCATCACCATGGTAGGCGGTGCTATGGATGAAGAAATGTGAGGATTCATCTGGGAGCAGAAGCCAAAATTTTCCCCAGGTAGCCAGGACATGAGAGTGTGCTTTCAGTCTGGCCTGGTGGGGTCCTGAATTCCCTTGTGTTTGGCAGTTTCAGTGGCAGGCTTAGGGAGGCCTCGCTCCCAGGTGAACCTTAGCAAGGTGTCCCTAAGAGGCTGCTTTGGATTACCTTGGGCTCAGTGTAGGGAACTGAGCCTGGGTCTTCTTCCTGGGTGTGTGCTCTCACCCCCAGGCTATTAAATAGAAGGGGTAGGTGAGAAGGTTGCTGGCTTCCTTTGGCTCTATTTTAAAAGGAAGTATCTGCCATCAGTGCACTTCATGGGGCGCCTAATCTTGTTGTGTGTTCTGAAAACACCCTTCAGACAGAGCCCCTTAGGGGACATTGGGTTCTGGAGCCTGCTCAGGCTGCAATGCTGAGCTGTTTGGCCCTGCTGAGACTGAGGCAGTTCTGGGCATGCACAGAGGTGAGACATCACCTATCCGGAACGTCTGGAAATCAAGAGTAAGGTGCGCCTGTGTGTGAAATTTCAGGATCACGGTTTTTGTCACTATTGGGTTTAGCTTGATAATATGGTTCAGTATTTTAATTTTGAATAAGCCTTGACCTAATAAAGTCAATCTCCATCTCTGTGAGAAGCAGGGATTTTTTTTTTTCTTTTATAACTTGAAGCAAAGGTTGAACATATTTTCATGGGCAGCCCCATTGTTGGATTAGTGCCCTCATTCAATCAGAGCGTGCAAAACACAAACCCTAGGCAGAGCTAAACTACAAAGCAGAGGAGATTTTCACAATGCTAAATGGAGTGAAAGCACCAGGGGAAAAATATCTGAAATCCTCTTATATGATTATTAAAACAAAAACACACACACACATGAAACTAGCAAAGTCTTAGACTGGGGTGCCACAGGGAACTGGCAAGAGAACAGCCTGTTCTAGTTGGATGCTTTGTTTGATATTAGATGGAAGCTGTAACAAAGCAAATATCCCAGGCCTGTTTGTAGGTCTCTGTGGAGGAGCTGACCATGAGTCTATTGGCCTCTTTCTCCTTCCATGGCTGATCCCAGCTGCCTTCCAGCTCTCAGCACTGCCCCTCTCTAGTCACACCTTCCCTCTTTTTTCCCTTCAGGTTATTAAGAAACCTCATGCTCATTTCTTCCGAACCCTCACGAGGTGAATTTCTCGGCCTTTCCACACAAATATCCTTTGTCATCTACAACTGCACCCATGTCTGTGCTGTGGATTCCACAGGTTTAGCATTCTCTCTTGGGCATCTTGCTTGCTTGCACTGGCCTTCTGTGCACACACGCTTTTAGCACTACCAAGAGACATCAGTATGTGCATCTTCACCAGAGTCCAGCTAGCATTACTGCAGACTTTTAGAACTAAATTAAAAAGTCTTTAGGAGTACAGCCTTATTTTCTGTCTCCTTTCTTTAGCAGCTGTTCAAACACACCTGCATCCCTTTTCAACAAAAATGGTGACATTAATAACAGTAGGTTCCACAGTGGAAGACTGGATTGCTGAAGTTGTGTGAAGCTGAGAACACATGGTGGGATGGGACTGCACAGTTTACATTTTGGGCTGTTCCCATTAATGCTACTCTCCACGGTGCTGTAGGGAACCTTACAGGTGAGGAATTACTTTAATTTTGTGGAAATTGCATCTAGTTTATGGGGCTGAGGCCAGTGATTATACTCAGAAGATGAAATATAGTGTAATGAAATGAGCGTGCATAAAATTGCATGAGAATATGAAATCCTAGGTGAGAGGAGCTAAAGGGGAAATAGAGAGGATGAAGCTGAATGGCAGAATGAATACCATTAGATTTGCCAGGCCAGGTTCATATGCATTCTCTTTCCCAAAAGGAAATGGAAAGGTAGAGGAGAGAATTTGGCCTCCAGGTTTTAATCAGAAACTTGTTAGGCAAATCATGAAGATTTGATAAGAAACATCTATCAGATGCTGCAATAATGAATGACCTTGCTCTGCCACATACCTGCTGGCAGCTTGAAGCATGGTGGCAATCCCTGAGTGTCTTTACTCCTCTGGATGTTTCCAGGAGCAGAAGGAAGCCATGGTGGCTGCCCAGCTGGAGAAGGTGGCAATGATTCAGGCTTGGCCTCTTGGATCTGCTGCCAGCATGCAAAAACCCCAGGCAATGATTATGTTAATTCTTACTGTGGATGAAGAGTCCATGGTGATACCCGAGCCCATCCTGGTTTTTCAACCACTGGTAACATACCATTGATGTGAGCCAAAGCTCTCTCTCTGGCTTAGTGTGTGTTGGATTTCTCCTTTGGTGCAGCCTTGCCAGGAGTTGCTCCTCGTGGCTCTGCTGCTGTGACTGTCAGCTACAGGAACACGAGAGGCTGGTCCCTGAGCTCTGACCTGGTCGGTAGAAGAGCTGTAGGACTGTAGAGAGTCTCCTTGAGCACCTCAGGGTTTTGAGGGATATACTTTGATTTAAAAATATTTGAAGGATAAATATGAACAAGGAGGAGGAGGGGGAGCATAAACAACATGTAAACAATCTGGGGACATAAAAAAGCTACAATGAGGGATGGCTGGGTGAACTGAAAGAAAATTTCAAGCTGAACATGAGGAAAACCTTCCTTACCATGATTTCTAACTGTGCAACAGCATTCCAACATTTTGGATACTTAGACCTAGAATGTAACAAACAGTAAGAATGCAACTCAAGAGAGGCATTTAGCAGAGTTCAGTGAACTAGATCTCTACCATTTCTAATGTATTTTGACTGAGATGCTGTGGGAGAACATCCACAGAGCTCTGAGAAGCTTTATTCTTTGTCCTTTCCAGATATTACATGCAAGATCAAAAAGAAATTAGATTCATTGTCTTAAATAAAATTACCCTTGTTTCTGTCTTTCTAAATGGGCAGCAGAATAGTTGCAGCTATTTAGAGAATTCAATTATTTTCTAAATCTCTATTGAAAGCAAAAGCCTCTCCTTTAATTATTTAGGTTTTGTTTTACTGAGTAGACAGTTTATAATCATAAACAGTTTTGCATTTAATAACAAACTTTGAAACTCAGTGTGTAGGAATTGTTAAATTTTGTGTTTGTTGAATTAATATAACCTTTTATCTAGAAAAAAAAATTCCATTATTTTAGCAGCATGTATAATCCTTTTTTGATGTCAGGAGATGTCTAACTTCAGAAGTCTAGAGTGTAAAGGTTTGCACCTGAGTTAGTCATCTTTTATTCTTGTATAGGCAATAGGAAAAAGGAGGTACTTTGTGGTTTCCTCTGAGCTGTTCTGGCTCCTTTCAGAGGGCAAATCCTCCAGAGATGCTACTGAGTGGATCTCTACCACAGTGAGAGGGGTGCTGAATGAGGAGGTTACTCACAGACAGCTACATTTATGTAGATGAATGCTGTGCTGGAAGCTTGGCCATGAGAAATGCTTTGAGGGCAAAAACAAGGCTGGGCCCAAAACTTGGAAAAGACCTTGCAATTTCTCTGAGCATTTGGGAATGTTTAGGGTTGGAACAAGACCCAGGAGCAGCTGTGGGAAATCAATTATCAGGATGCTGTAAGAAGAGGGGGCTTATTGTGATTGGCTTTGATAGTGGGGGTTGGACATGTAGAAGAGGAGATACTGAGGACTGAGCTGACAGAGGCAGCCTGCTCCTCCCAGGGCTCAAGGCAGTAATCCTCCACGAAGCCCAGGCTGCTGCTGCTGCTGCCTCGATTACTGTGAGATAAAGCTCTGTTCTTTGAGCTAATGGAATAATGCAATTAGGACAAGGCACTGCTCATAAGCTCTGATCCTTTAAAGGGCTGGTTGATAATGAAAAAGAAGCACCTGCCATGCCAGGTACAGAACCTGCCTGACCAAGCCTTGCTGTGCTGGAGGGACACCCTCTTGTACCTGCCCATGGCTCTGGGCTGGGAAGGACAGATCTGTGGACAGCAATTAGGGAAGAGTAGCAGAGGAGAACTTCACAAAGGTCATAGCTGTGAATGGTGTGGAAATGATGAGTAGGGATTAAATTCTTTTCAACAAAAGCTATGGGACACCAAATGAAGCCAGGCTAAAAGCAATAAATAGTTAAGTGGATTTTCGTAGGATGGGTGATTGAGTGGTTAGACACTTTGCCTAAAGGATGTTGTGACTGCTGAAAGATCTTGTGGCCCAGGAGGAGGCTAGACAAGTTTATGGAACTCTGTGAAGGACTACTAATACCGAAGAAGCCACATCTAGCCAAGAAATCCCTGAAACGGCCTGGAGACAGGGACAATATTGGCAGAAGTACATGTTCTCACACCCCTATCTGGGCTGGTGCTTAAGGAGTGAAGGTTCTGGCTTATAGAGGGACCTTGGTGCTGACTTGTGCAACCTCTCTCAAGTGTTCTCTCACCTCCAGAAAATTATTTAATCTTCCTTAAGTTGGTAACTTTTTTTCCAGAGCAACTATGCATGTTCTTCATACCATAGAACCATGTTTTCTTTTCCTGTCATGTTAAAATAATTATTTGTTTTGCTGGCTTTACTTATATTTATTTTTAAAATGAGATATTCATCTCAGGGGAACAAAACTCATTAAAAAACCCTTATTCATGCCAAAGCACTTCTGGGAGATCTGTTTTTGTGCTTTAGAAGATGCAAAAGTAAATTTAACTTGCTGAGGTCAGACTTTCATCTTGTTTTCCAAAATAAGCTACAAAGAGCTGTTTACATTATTGTTACAAAGCAATGTGTGCATCGACAGCCTTCAGCTTTCTGTCCTGCCTACTGGGACTCCTATTGCCATCTCCATGGGGAAAACAGGGTGGGAGAGCATAGAGATGGACATAAATTCATGGGAAGCAAGGACTGATAGCATGGCTAGAGCACACTGCCCAGGATGAAGGAGGGATCTGTCAAATCTGTATCATTAATCTGTTTTGAATGGGAAAAGCTGAGTTGGAAGATCTGGTTTTAATATTTTGAATATGGTGTGTAATTGTTGTTATGTAACTGCAATTGTAAAATCCCAGGCAATTGTCTCAAAATGAAACTGTTTCTGAATGTTCACATTTGAACCCTTGTAAAAGAGATGCTGGGTGCTCACACAAAGCAGTGCACTCCCTGGGATGTCTGTTTTGGATGGGCAAATCCTCTACGAAGTGCAAAATTTACTGGCAGTGAGCTGCTTGAATTTCTGGTTGGGAATCTGAAAATCAGCATCGTCTCAGCAGTTTGGCCTTTTTCATCCTCTGCTTCACAGACTCACTGAGAAATGGGTAATGTTATCTGCTCAGCTCAGGGTTATTGAGAGGAAAAGCCAATAATCACAAAGTTTTTATAAATGATTGGCTAATACCATGCCTGGTGCAAAGACACCTAGTGCAGTGTAAGGATGGCTTGGGACTCTGCAGTGAATTTCTCTTTAGTGAGATAATAAGCACTTGGTGCCTCAGGAATCCTGGGACAAGGTCCCCATGTGGTTGTCAATCTCAGTTCTACTTGCATTTGTCCTTTTTTTGTGACAGTACAGTTACATTTTATTCCCTCTGCCACCTTTCAGAAATGAACATTGTACAGGCATTTGAAAATGGCACCTTGAGAAAAGCACTGCCCTTCCCATGGGCATGGATACACAGAGGGCTTTTCTCAGTGAAGCCTTTAGGGATTTAAAAATACCTCTTTTATGGGAATGATGATGTCATACTGTTGAAATGGAAAGGTATTGATTTTAGCAGTAATGGGAGCTGTATAAATGCACAGGCAGTGTGAGTACACCCATGTCAGAAAGAAATAAACCACAAGAAGCCAAACCAAACCTATACTTGTCATGAGTTAAAAGCTATCCTCAAAGAGTGCAATGAGCTTTTGTCCTTGGTGGCAGCAGGTAATAACATACCAGTGGTGACAGATACCTGGAAAAATTACCCTGTGTAAGGAAGATTTCAGCAGAGTGTGTGCCCTGAGCTGTTGTCACAGCCTGCTGGCACTCCTCAGCACTCACTCCCACAGGCAGTGTTACATTGCTCAGTCTGGAAATCAGGCAAGGAGAAATAAAGACCGACCACTGTCCTGGAAAGCAAATGTTCATTTCTCCTTTTCCTGCTGGAGAACACTTTCTGCCTGGTCAGTAGATGCCAAAATTAGCAGGGAAAGTGCAGGGTGAGCTNAATTAGCAGGGAATGTGTAGGGTGAGCTGACTAATCTCCAGAGTAAAATGCCTTTGGTGTGACAGCAGAAAGCCAGGATGAAAATTGAGGTTGGTCCCTGCAGTGCTGTGCTGGTGTGAGTTGCAGGAGCCTGCTCCCAGTACTGCTGCTCCTCCGGTGTCCTCCCTGCAGGAATGCAAACCCCCAGGGTGAGACATTCATGGAGACTGAACTTCAAATCTCTATGGTTAAGGCTCCCATTTGTGTTATTTGCTCTTGCACTTTATTTAGTTTGTGAGTACTGGGCCAATTAACTACAAATTCCTGAAAATAACTTTTGAAAAGATCTGGCTTGTCTTTTTGGCTGTCAAAAATAGACATGATGCATAGTTTTAAAGTCAGCTGAATGTATTACTGAAAGGATTAGAATTATTCCAAATTTTTGAAAATGAGTGAGAAAATTTCCCTTTTTTTTTTTTTTCAAATTGATT
>VYZP01054244.1:18733-31940 GCA_013400635.1 Hypocryptadius cinnamomeus
TTTTTTTTTTTCAAATTGATTCTCTAGCAACAGCAGTTTGAATCAATATGGTAAAAGGTTTCTATTCATCTTCATAGTTTTTGGACTGCTGTTTTTCCTGGTTTTGAAGTAGCAATCAGTGAGACTGTTGCAGATGCCATGTACAGTACAGACTCCACTCCATACTCCTTTCCTTTGAGGCTCATGGAAAGCACATGACTTGCTGCCCAGAGATTTAACAGATGCCATGATCAATCACCTTGTGAGACTTTTGTGTACCCTGCAGAGCTCTTACTTTCTCACAGACTTTGTTATTCTTCATACAATTATATCAGACAAGTTGACATAACAAAAACAGATTTAAGGCCAAGAAATGAGATTGCTCAGTCCACTGAACCATTGCTTTAATTCCTCCTCACCACCCACCTGCTACTCTTTGCCTTATTTTCTTGTTTTGCTGCACAGCCACAGGCTGAGGTTCATGCTTAGTCCAAATAGGTAAAAATAACCACAAAAAATACCCCCAAAAAACATGAGTTGGACATTCCTAAAAAACCTCACAGACCTGCTTAAGCAGGCTCCTACAATCTCAGTAGGATTGCCACTGAGCTATCGGGTTTTACTCTAGGCTGAAGTGATGCAACCTGGTGGCTTTCAGATCATTGGCTTCCAGATCCGTATCTTGCTGTCAGAAGTATTTGTATCTGGAGTGCATCCTGCTCACTGACAGGGAAGCACAGACTCCTCACCAGCACCAGGTTGGCACCAGGAGCATCTGGGACTGACCCTTCAGAGGCGATTTTGAGAAAGGTGAATGTTGTCTGGTTTTGTGCAAAGGAAAGTGAACTGTATTCAAAGGCAAATCAAGATGTTTGCTGTGTTTGAAAAACAAAAGAACACTAAAACAACCCCTGAAAGCACTACAGTAAGCAAACAGGAAAAACTTACAGCAGATAAGGTGTAGTAGGGCAATCCTCTTGTGAGAGATGAGACCTTTTGGATAGAGTCACACAAACAAATAAACCATAAAACTTGTCTGCAGTTAGGCAGTACAGGTTCAGTGATTACTCAAAAATATTTGGTTTTTGAATTCTCTCTGCTGGTGTCATTCTGCTTATGCAACACTGAAGTCTCAGTGTTTAGAAGTCATAAAAAGATCTTCTATCAAATACAAATGGAAAGCAGAGGGTGCTGTAATTCACCTGCTGCCCCTGCAGTCATGCTCCATGAGATAGTCTGGAATTTCTCAGCAGAGACCCTGAAGCTGCCATTCAACTCATCTGATGATCCTGATATGCTGAAAACATTTATTCAAAATATTCAGATGTAGGTATGTGATTAGTTTGAAGGTAAGCATGTTGTCAGCCAGATCATTTATTTTCATGTAATTTGTATCATTCTGTCTCCAGACTGTCATTTTTTCCAGGTCTGCCACACGCTGTGTGTGGGTACCCGAGACCTGTGGTTCACCAGTTGCTGTGTGCAGGGTGTAAGTCAAGGGAAGGTTGTTTTTGGAGCTGGACTTCTCCAGGGGAGACTCTTGAAGCTACACTTGGTAGCTGAAGTCTTCTGTTTAAATCCAAGGGCCACACAGCATTGGGTACTTGGTGCTGCCTGGCAGGATGGGAGGAAATAGCAGCAAGGTGTTGCAGGTGGCAGCTGGCTGTGGGCTTGAGTTCATCACAGCCTGCTCTGGTTGATCAATGGTAATGTAGTTAATAACTCTGGTAATGATACACTGGTGCACTCACACCTTAGAACCAGTAGTAAACAAATATCCAGGTGCACACCTCCTTTGCTCCAAGTTATCTACAGTTATAGGAATACCTTCAACTGATACACACTTGGATCGTATTTTTAAGACCCACCCACTTCTGTGTGGTCCTGCAACCCATGGAAGTAGGAATCCTGTCCATAGTGGTTTCAGCCCTCCTCTGGTTTCCAGCTGAGGTGTTGAAACAACAGACAATGTAAAACCAGTCAGAAAAACCAGTTCCTGATTGTCTCATTATCATCCTTCTTTTCCCTATGCTAATCACAGCTTTCACTAGTCATCTTTTTATCAGTTACCCCAAGTTCTCCCTCTGGCTTCTTTTCATAATCTCTTACTATTGCTGGAATTTGAGAGTCAAAACTAAGCTGCTGCTGTTGGCATCTCTGCTGTCAACTTTGTTTCAGGAGTCTAAAACTAGGTGTGATCTTTGTCTTGCTGCTCTTGAAGGTATACATCAATCGATTATCAATTAATTTTGTGGATATGTACAAACTTCCTTCTTTTCTTTGTGCCCAAACTACCAAAATCTTTATCTGAGCATCTTGTCTTAAGTCTGGTAACCTTTCTCTCCCCAGGATGGAGTTTATGTCTGACTGTTAAGTTAGTCTTACATCTCTCCAGCACCAAAATGGGGAAGTTTTTCTCCTGCCTGCTTCCACCCTGATTCCTTCCCCTTCCTTGACCTATTCTGCCCCCTGCCAGACCCTGGGTTCAGCCTGACAGAAAGCTCTCTCCTGCTTGTTGCTGGATTAGCTTTCTGCCTGTTTAGGGAGTTGAATATTCTGACCATGGGGTCCAACAAGCACTGGAGCCAAGGCAAAGCAGGGGGCAGCAGCAAGGAATGAGAATGTGCAAAGAGGAAGAATGTTTTCAGACTGAGGATTATGAGCCCAGCTAGAGCTCTGCTTTGAACTTTACCTTCAGCCTCACTGCCTGATGGAGGCCTTGCACAGTTCTCATGGTGTGTAGTTCCCAAGCTTGTCTCCTTGTCTGTCACTTTGGGCACATTCCTTCTTCATGTCTGTTTCTCGTTTCAGCATACAAAGTTTAAGCTTCTTGCCTTCACCTCAAATGCCTGCAGAGTTCTGCTCCTCTCTGTTAACTTCTCCTGTCCTAACCCATAACCTTAATTTTACCAATGATACTTTTGTTTTCCACTCATTTGCCTTTTTTTTCTATAGAGACACGTGTATGCGTATATATGCACACACATTTGTTTCATATTTGCCTGTGTGTGCAGAGATCCCTTCCCCAGCTCATCAGCAAGATGAAAACCCTCTCCCCAAAATATGCATCTTTGTATGAAAATAATTAATAACCATAATGTAGGATAAATGAAAGAAGCCACTATTTATGGTTTAGATGGGTAAGGAGAGTAATGATTATTTAGTTTAAATACTCAGACACTCTCCTCAAATCTCTTTTATCTTAAAGAGCCAATTTTGTGCAACAGGGATTGTGTATTGCATGTATTTTTGGGACTCATTACACAGTAGGGACCTGACTTTAATGCTTGTACCCAAGCAGAAATATTTCATAGCAACAAATATAAATCAAGGAATATAAATCAAATATAAATATAAATCAAGGAAGTCAAATAAAATGACACCCATCTCCAGTGCTTGAAAACAGAAAATAATCGAATGTGGTTTTTAATGTTTGGCTTTTCTGAAAAATTTTTTTGCATTTTATTGGTTTTTTGGTTTGGGTTTGTTTGTTTTTTTTTTTGCCTAACCTAAGCAGCAGCAGCAGCCTGTGCTGGCAGCAACGGAGGTGTTCCCATCAGACAAGTTTTCAAAATAGAACTGCCACAGGAATTCCAGCTGTCACCCTCCTCACGATGTGGCCTTTGTTGGCAATGCTCTGGAGAGTATCTTCAGCTTCTCATTTAGGAGGGGTGGTGGTTGTCAAAGAAACCCCTCACTGATGCCTTGTTCCATTACTTGTTATATAAAATACATTTTTTCAGTGTGTATCACAGATCAAAGCATGGGCGGTTGTCAAAAAATTTTGAAAACAATTTTGTCAAGAATTTTGAAAAAAAGTACAGATACAAAAGAAAAGATGGGCAGCATTCAGGTAAATTCAGATTTGATCTGGCCTTCATGAGTGGCACAGCAGCAGAAGTATGGGCAGAAGATGAAGTATGGAAGCTTCCATGCATAGTGCTCATCTCTGAGGCTGGTAGGGTTTCTGAGCAGGGACTGGGACACCTTAAAAGGTTGGGTAAATTCCATGGCTGGCTTTTGTATATCCCATGTACTGTAGTATGCACTGTCTAGCAGCAGAAGTCTTTTGTACGACTTTCACTGGGTAATTGAGTGTGTGTGGGGTCAAATATTTGAGAATATCCATCAGCTTCTTTCCCTGAACAAGGCAGGAATAGAGTGGCAGCAGGCAGCTGCCCAGCTGGGACTCTGCTCCCTTCTCCCTGACACCCCACCAATGGAGCCCACTATTTATCTTCTGGGGCCTGTGCAATGTACTTTTTATTTTTCTCTATTTTATACCACTTGTGTTGTAACTCTGATAGTTAGGCTTGTAAAAGAAGGAAGGTTCTGTAACTGCAAGAAATATGTGTGATTAGATCAGCTGATATAAAATGTGGTCAAGCTTTCCAGTTTGCATGCATTTCAGCAAGTCTGATGCAGATAACACTGGAAAACCATTATTCCCAGGCTGCTGATATATCTGTTGGAGCAGTAAAACAGATCTAGGAGTTCTTCACCCTTCTAGAGCTTCTCACTCCTCCCCCTTCCCTGCATTGACTGTTCCCTCAGATTAGGACTATGCTGTAAAGCCAGTGAAGTTCTGCAAGTCATTTTGAAGTAACCAAACAAAAGAAAAAGTAATCTGTAATTATGTTAATGAATTAGTCTGTTTGTTGGAGAAGTGATTTTACCAGTGAGTTTCAGTACCAGGAGAGCTGACAGAATGAAATGAAGAAAAAGCATTTGCAGCACAGGAACAAGGCAACAGAGATGAGATGCTGAGAGAATTGCAGTGAACATAAACTTTATGTCCCTGTTTATTCTCTACTATTCAATACAGCATCATATTATAGTCATATTTAAACCTAAATGTTTTGTAAGTCTCCCTTCAGAGTCAGATGTGAGAAGGAGTTGTGATATGTCTTGGGAGGGGTAAATGACAACTCTGCTTTTTATTTATAATTCTCCTGAGTTTGTTTTGGCATGTAGAGGCTGACAGGTTTCACCCCTGTATGCTCTCCAAGGACCTCTGGCAGGCTGCAGGATGTGCATCACATGCTGGCTGTAAAGTCTGATGGCTGAGGAATTAGGAGTATTTCTTGTAGACCTTCTGGGGACAGCTTTTGCATTTCTGATTCTGGCAAGATGCTGTATTCAGTCCTCAGTTCCTTTTCCTTTTTTTTTTTTTTAAGTCTGAAAGATTGAGTGTTAGCTTGAAAGCTCTGAGATTGGATTCTGGAGAAAGATCTGTCAAGGATGCCTTTCTTCCCTAATAGGCTGTATTTCTCCTCCATGTGCCTGCCAGTTTGAGGCAATATGTGACAAACAGAAGTGTCTTGTTCATCAGAGTTTTCTTACTGCATGTGGTGTTTGCTAGGGAATGAGCCGAATTGCTTCTTACATTTCTCATGCTCTGACATGAAGGCAGCATTTATGCCTATCAACTTTAGTGGTATTTAAGCCAAAGTACTAGTGTAAGAAGATGTGAAAAGTAGAAGCTGAAGTTTATCATCATTTGTTTTCTTCAAAATTCTTTCTTTCCTCTACTTCTGCCCCCTCAGAGTGGGTAGTTATCTTAAATGTGTCTAAAATTGAGACCTTCACAGCTGTGCAAATTGTGCAGCAACCGTCTCAGGTGTCCAGAAAGGAAAGATCCTTCAAGAGCAGGGGCTTTTTTCAGAGTTAAAAAAAAGACATATTTAAAATTCTTTTGACCCTGCATCATAGCATGAGCAGCTGTCACCACATCTGACTGGGAGCCTGAAGGATTAGAAGGAAAAAACTTTATTCACTACAGCAAGAAAAGTTCTTGTAGTGGTTTTAAGCTGTTGTACCTAGTGGTGGGAGCCCTTCCTAATTCCTCTTCACCCCCTTGGGCTTTGTCATCCCCAGCTCTCACCTTGTCTATAAAATTTTCTGTCTTCATGGTTTTCTTAATTTTATGAAGCTAATTTTGTTTTTCTAAAATGCTGTCTCCCAGCACATACACAGATTTCCAACCCTGTCTGCATTAAGAGCTCCATTAAAAATTCCAGCCCAGCCCTGGCCGCCCATCCCTGTCCCCCATGGCCACATCTCTGTGCTGGGTCTGCTTTGGGACAAGGAACCCCTCAGCTCAACATGAGCAAAACCAAGACAAAGAGAAGCAATTTGAAATAATAATCAGTGCACACAAGGTCACTGTCTTAAATGTGGCATGTGTATCCTTTCAAAGGGGTTTTTAAACTTCATTAAGTAGAATCTATTAATATGGGATGCATATTGCAAGTAACAGTGTGTCTTGCAGCATGAAAGAAAGCCTTAGCAGCTCAAGCAAGTGGTTCAAGAATGGTAGAGCAGGAAGAAACACATGTATTGTTGTGAAAAACATATTAAAGAAAGCTACCTAACTAGATTCAATCCTTATGCCTTCTTAAAGCCTGTAGCAAAGATAGCTATGGTTCTCTCTCTCTCTAGTTTTCAAATTTCAGGAAATAGCAAGTTAGAAGGGGGGAATGTCAAGTACATACAAGATGACGAATTGCAGGCTTGAGAGGGAGAAAGTCTGATTCAACACTGTTGTGTGTGATGCTCTTTTCTTAGTTTGCTTCTTGTAAGGTAGCGTTGACAGTCTGTATTTCCTCCCATATATTTTGCTAATAATGCTGGTGGATTTATGTTGGGGAAGAATTCCACTGACTGCACAGTAAGAAAGTTACTTTGACATCTTTTGGTGAAGGTTTAGCAAAAGAATTTTAAATTTAAGCTTTCATCTCAGACACTACTGCTGTTGAATTCAGAGATTGAAACTGGCTTGATAAGAGTGGACCAAATTCAAAAGTGATTCAGTTTTAATTGCCAAGTAAAATAAAATGCAAAACCTAAAGAATTTAGACATATACTGTAAGTATCTCAAGATTAAAAGTTGTCCTTTAGTACTGTAGTTACAAGACATTAGCATTAATAACAATTATGGCTGGTAGTCCCTCTAACTAGTTGGTTACTAAAGATGTGGGCACGTAGTGCTCACACAGTCAAACCTTACAGAGATTGAGGCAGACTTCCTGCCAATGCAACGTGGTATTTTGGGCTGAGTGAAGCCTTTCAGGAGAGAATCACTAAATGATTGATCTGCTTATCTGTCTCAGGGAGCTGTCATGCTCCACTTCCCCTGTCTGAGCCTGAATTCCCTGTAAAGCGATGGCTGGAGCAGCGGGCAGAGCGCGGCGGAGGCAGCGGCAGCACCTGTCTCACATGGACAGGTGGTGCAGCTGTCCTGGCTCCACAGGTTCCTTGGACACAGCTCCTGGGATCACAGCTGCTAGAGGCAGAAAGCCTTTTGATAGATCTACATCCACCTTTTTTTTTTTCCTTTATTTTAATGGCAAAGCAAAACAACTCTCGTTTAATCGAGACATGAGGATCATGTAACAAACTACCCAGCAGTTTGCTTTAGCACCTCACCAAAGTCTACACAGGCATTTAGAAGTTATTTCTTGTATTTTTAAACTCAGAGGGGGATCTTGTGCTGCCCTCCAAGCAGCAGCTGGCCTGTCAAAGCAGCAGGCAGCAGCAGAACTCAGCCTGGAGAGGCATTGCAAGCAGTTTTCCTGCTGTTGCTGTGCTCACCAAGGTCATTCCATGGGGTCTGTTTCTAGAATGCAGGATGATGACGGTGCTTATTCACCACTGGAGAGTATATTTGTGACATGGTTGAAGGGAGCAGCTGGTTCTTGCTGGGGTCCCTGTAAAATTCATTGGCAAGGGAGTAGCAGTGGAAAGCAAATTTCATGCAGAAGTTTTGTTTCAAACACTCCATAGGTGACTGTGATGTTTCCTGTAGAAAGAAATATTTAGGAAGGTATTTGTGTCCATATAGAAAATTATCTTAATGTCAAATTACTGTAGGTTTTGCATGTTTATTTTAACCAAATAATGAATTGTCCTCTGAGATTAATTAAAAGGATTATATCTGAGATACATGAGGATCAGCAGTGAGTATCCTGACATGAAAGGGTGACATGGAGTTCACTTGGCAGCAGCACCAGATCAACCCCTATCCTTCCTTCAGCTGTGTCTTTCAGACCAAATGTGTCTTCACAGTAGAGATCAGACTTGGGGTAGAAGCCACAAGAGATGCCTAGTGTAGCTGGGGCACCTGGAATGGGTCACACTGGGTCTGCATTAGTGTTTTATAACAGCAGTGGTGCCTTGGCAGGAAAACACAAGTTCTTTGTAGTGAGGACATAGCATAGAAGTGATTATGCAGCACAATAATTACTTGGCATAGAATTATTTTATTTTTTAAAAACGTGGGTTCTGGACACATCTATGCAGGCTTTTTTTGTAAACCATAATGAGCTGCCAGCCGCATTTGAAGGCCTGTCCTTCAGATGAAGTTTTTCAGAGCAAATGTTTGCCAAGAGCTGGGCAGCTCAGTGCAAAACTGTGAGGTAAAAAAAAACCAAAAACCCAAAGCCCCAAACCAACAGACACAATTTGTGCTTACTGTATCTGTGATTGATTTGATTCCAGTTTCGAATCACAAGGGATTGCCCTGAGAGCAGACTCCTGTGATTCTTGCAGTGGGTAATTCATGATGCCTCAGAGAGCACTTCCATCCCAATCTGCAAGTGTTGGTGAACTAACTTTGAGGAAAAACCTAAAGCAGTGTATATAAACCATATAATTTGTAATTATGTATTTTAGGAGTTTTTAAGCAGATTCATTAATTGGAAAAGACAAAATAAATTTCCTACTTGTGAAGTTCCTGGACTTGCTGTTTACAAATTTATCACTCTGTAGCAACCAGTCATACCTAATCTGGCATATACACTCAATGGGCAAGACACTGAAATGACTTAATGCTTCTTCATCAGAAAAGAGGTATTAGAGAAGGAAATATAGACACTTTGGTTTGGAGTTGAAATGAGTTCAATGGAAACAAATAAAAGGTTAAACCATAAGACTACAAATTATTGCTCAATTGAGCTAAGTGAAAGCATGAAATCTTAGAAGCAGAAATGTTTGTGTCACTGTTTGTTTCTTACATGATATATGTAAATATGTCATCTGGTGGTGGTGTATAGAGGGGGTGGAAGGGGGGAGGGTTTCACCAGCAGCAAAGGATGGGCAGGGTCAACCTTCTGCAGGAGCTGGGCATGGGAAAAGGACAGTGTAGCATTCTGAAAATAATGCAAGTTCTTTGGAGGGTGGCTTTTACCCAAGAAAAAGGGCCTAGGGGATTTAAATTCATCAGAGATTTACAGCAAAATGTGTGGCACTAGGTCCTGCTGTATGAGACAGAGGGGGAAAACTATCTTTTAGAAGATCTCAAGGTGAGATGGGATATTAGCAGCATGATGGAAATCTTTTCCTGGTGACAAAACCTACAAAGGAGTAAACCTTTTTAAGAAAGTCCATTTGCTGAAATGGAAGACAGCAGTAGAGAGAATGGTGATACATGAGAAAGAGTAAGAAAGAAAACCCAGCTGGGAAAAGAAACCACCAGACCATCTGTACCAAGAAAAGTGTGCACATGGCATCCTCTTTTAGAGACAAATCCCCACAGAAAGGTAGGACTTGCCATTAGTTTCAGAAAAGTATTTGTTTCAGTCTGATTTTAAAACTTGTAAAATTTTTATGTACAACAAATCACTGATTTGTTCAACCAGGGTCTATCAGAGGTTTTATGAAGTAATGGGCAATGTTAGAAAATTTTAGTCAGTCAGCTCAGAAGACAGGAGCTGCTTCATTTCATGCTTTCATTTCTTTAGGAGATAATTTCAGTATCAGTATCATATATGTTTTTATAGAATAGGAAGGTGTGGGGTGTCCCCCTTGCCCTGAGGGAGCTGAGCTGTTCTGGGAGCACCAAGCTTTTGTCCCAGCATCTGGTGGCAGCGAGGTTGTCACTGTGTCATATGCTTGCACTTTGTTGCTGGGTGGAGTTGAAAACATTGCTCCCACAGAGAAACTAAGGGGCTTGGAAAATGTGATTTGCAATCCCCCTTCACTGTAGCTCTTTTAATTACTGGGATATGTGATGTGCTGCAGTAAGCCAGCACATTCCTAAAAATGTGCCATTGCAAACAAATACATGGTTATACACTGCCCCAGTTCCTTTGTTTTCCTCCATGGGGTCAACAGCATTTGCTTGAATGCAAGACAGCCTTATGCCCATAGGCTAAACTTCAGTGCCCTGAGACAGAAACACGAACTTTAACTAAGGGCTGCATAAAAAAACTGCCAAGGATTTCACCTCGGGGGCCCTCGAGCAGAAGGTCACTGGGCTGATACTTGGAAAGAGATGTCTGTGTGCTGGGAGGTTTGTATGTATAAATAATGCAGTGGCTGTGACTATGCCCTCTTTACTATGGTTTTCCCAGTGTTCTATGGACACTTATCCAGTCTCTTAATCAAATGGTTTTAATGGACTAAAGAAAATGAGTGTGACAGTGCAGAGTTTGGTGATGAGAATTACAGTTGATGGGCTAATTCTGATTATCCTGGAGGTTTTAAGTCTGCACTAGAAGTTTCTTTTTATCCTCTAGCACTGGGGGATCTGGAAATATGGAAATATGTAATATTACATCATTCATATAAATATTTAGTGTGGTGCTGGAAGTTGTGAAGAAATGCCATGTGGAGATTCACACTAGAAATACTCTGTCTTCTGTAGTCTTCCCAAAACCATCTGCTCCTAGTTCTGAGGTTACAACAGTGGGCTAGATGGATCATGGTTCTTGACACAGTGTGGCAGGTTTTATGTCCTTACACATATGTGTTGGCTTAGTCTGGCTTGTGGCAGTGGTGTATTTCCAAAGTGCTTATGAGTTAACAAAGGAGGAGGGAGCAAAATGTGTGGATTGGAGGATGAGGATCCAGCATAAAACTGCTATTTAAGTGTTAACAGAAAGGATGTGTGCAACACATTCATTAATATAACTTGGTAGTCAAAGGTGTGTTTTGACCAAGAAATATTATTTTACTGTTTATTGTATTTGAATCTAGGTGGTATTTATAGAATCATGCAATATGTGTTCTTGTAGCCTGGGCCACACTCTGCTTGTCCTCCTGGTATTAA
This sequence comes from Hypocryptadius cinnamomeus, assembly GCA_013400635.1. Taxonomy (NCBI): domain Eukaryota; kingdom Metazoa; phylum Chordata; class Aves; order Passeriformes; family Zosteropidae; genus Hypocryptadius; species Hypocryptadius cinnamomeus. Next base: position 29,763 of record VYZP01054244.1, read on the forward strand.
CCTGGTAAACAAGGATTCTAATTGCAATACAGCTATAGACATGGTGCTGCTGGGAACAGAATAGCACCCAGAGTTACTTTTGAGTTGGCAAGCTTAGAACTAGTGACACACCAGATCACAGCCATTGATGAAATTCAGCTGATGAGAAAGATGCCCAGCTTAGATAAGTGTTCTAAAAACAGAAACGTTACTGTCAGCACGTGCATTTATCTGTAATATTTAGTAGTTCCAAAAGTTTATAGTACTCCTTTAAAGTAAAAATGTCAACTTATGCTATGGCTTGCTAGCAAGCATGCTGACCAGTTTTTCAGAATTTCCTATGTACTTTTTATTTCCCCAGGAAATAAAGGAGAGCAAAATTTGTCTGAAGCGATATCACTCAACTCACATTCAACCATGTAATCTAATAGAGTATAGCTGTTGTATTTCTCCACAAAGCTGGTTTATTTGCTCCTGGAAAGGCTCTTCTCTGGGAAGAATGTCCTGAGTACTGTTGATTCTTTGTTACCTGCTGCTCCTGACTGAGTCAGGAAGATGGAGCAGAAAGTCAGAACTGCACAGGGAGATGCCTTCCCAGGATGCTGCTCCTGAGCACCTTTTGGGTTTATAGCACTGAGACATTCCCAGAGCCAAAGGAAAAAGGAGATTCAGAAAATTATCTCAAGATTAGAGTGATAGAAAAGTGATCTTCATGTCACCTTTCCCATCTCTAACTTGCAGTCTCCCGTTGTGCTACGCCCAGCAAGCTGGCCCACTGCTCTGCTTTGGAAAAAGCGTGGTTACAAGTCAGGGCAGGTTCGTTTAGGCAACACTTGCTTTGAGAAGTCATTGCCTTCAGACGCCCATGCACACACCTACTGCTTTGTCCGTAAATAATTATATGTACATTAGATTGCTCTGAATCCTAATTATGACATACATTTAGTAAATTTGAATGAAATTGTGTGTCCATGTTATATTTGGAAATGGGCTTGGTTTTTTTTTAAGTAGAATAAAAGGCCTGAGAGAGGCTGATTTCACTGATAACTTCTACAGTTCTCTCTTTCATCCACCTGTTGTGTCTTCTTGTAACACTCACATGGCAGGAATTATTTCTATAGACTTTGAAATGCACCCAGTGCAGCTGCTCATCTTGAGCCACAGACACTACTGTGTGCAGGGCAGGAGGCAGCCAGAGAAGGGGCTGGCAGGAAAGTAGGGCACTTAATGAACCCTCCCTGTCTTGTATGCCAGTCATACCTAGGAGACCCCTCTTCTTGTTTTTCCTACCTGAATAGTACATGCAATGAGAAATATTCTGTGTGCTGCAAATAAGTCAGAATACTTCCAGGACTGGTGTCACACTGAGGAAGAGGTCGTCCAGTTCTTACTGAAAATGGGAGAATATCTTCCTTATAATTTGCATGGAGAAGGAGGCATTTTTGAGTCTAATAACTTAAATGAAAAGGCAGTGATCATGGAGCTTACAGCTCTTAAAATATCTCTGGTTCTGCCAGTGACTCACTCCATGGCCCTAAATACCCCCCAGACTTCAGCTTCCTCCTCTGTCAAAAGGGGAGATGAATACGTACTTGTGTTTAACTGTGGAGATGATGCAAGACTTAATTAGCTATGTTTGTTGAGAGCTCTGAAAATATGGAAATGTCACTGCTCTTGATCATCTTGAATAGCTGATGGCCTGGCTTGTCAATGTGGTACTGTCAGGCCCCTCTTCAGAAATGAGTGGGACATGTGAAATCTCCTGGGTTTGTTTGCCTGCCTCAGTGCACAGCTGAAGCTTGGCTTTACGTGTCTAAGTAGGTGGACAGAAACCTGGTGGTTTCAGGAGGGAGGGTCACATCCCACCTGCTCCTGGGTGCACCAGTTCCAGGTTTCCTCTGGGGCCACGTTAGAGAAGTTGTTATGAGTGGCTGCCTCCTTAGCCTGAGGTTACATCTGCCTGCTCTACAACTATGTTTTCTCTTCTGTTTTGTTAACAGGACAGCTCATTGGTGGAGGCTATTAAGAAATTATGGCTCCTCTGGCAGGACTCCGGCAGCAGCTGTACCAGCAGTGAGCTGCCTAAACTTATAAAAACAAATCAGAGAGGAACATGATCAGAGGAGAAAAACTTCCACGCCAGTGACCAGGACCTTTCAAAGCATGAGTTCTTCAAGCCTTTTTTTTTTTTTTTTTTTT
>VYZP01054250.1:5435-16293 GCA_013400635.1 Hypocryptadius cinnamomeus
CAGAATATGTGAAGTGACAGTACCTAGCTGGGGAAAGGAGGAAGGATTATGAGAATTAGGCTGCAGATTCATCCATGCCTTAACACCACTGTTACCTGAAAATAAAGACTGCCAGCTCTAAAGACCATTTAGAGTCATTCAGAAAGGAGGTAAAAAAAGAACAAAAATGCAAGAAAAAACCCCCTAGGCTGGAAACAGTCCTTTTGGTGAATTACTTACTGATGCTCTCTTCAATGAACATTAAGTATAACCATATGGTTGGTAAAATTATTTCTGTGGTCTAGTTTAATGAATAGAGTCAATTTTCCTACTTCTAGGGTAAGCACTCGGATCTTCAGAATGAGTCACACGATTTGCCAAGCTACTGACTGACAAAAGAGCCAACATACTGCCAGCAATCAGACCGTGGAGACTTCTTCAGGTATCCACCTCTCCAACACTGCAGATCATATGAGGGAGGTGAAATAGCTAAACCTAGGTAGCTTTGTAGATTTAGTTGCCTTTTTATAGAAAAATAAACAGTCTTAAGGTAAACAGAATATGTCTCACCATTGTATGTTATTTTTTAATACACAAAAGCAACAGAGATGTCTAGATCAAACCTATTTAACTCATTTAGGGATTCAGAACCAGACAAAGGAACAGAGACAAGTAACAACAGGGTATTTGCCTCTCTATTTTAAGGAGAAAAAGCTTCTATAATGTTAAAAGGCTTCCTTCCTTGGGATTTGAATGCTGTGTTGCAATGTATTGGATCTTTTGTCCTAAATCTATGCAATCTTAGAGTCACATTGAGAAATACTGTGAAAAGACAAGTAACTTCAAAGCATATACAAAGGAAAATAAAGGGCCAAAACAAAAACACGTTAGCTAGATCAAATGAATTTACTAACATTTAGCCAGATTTTTTAATCAAAATAACAACATTCACAAACACACCTTAGTTTTTCCACACTGCTTCTGAGTAGCAAACAGGAAGATTTACAGTCTCCTCCATATAAGGCATTTTACAATACTGAAACCCACAGTAGCAAGATTTTGACTTGGCACATATCTCTACTTCTAGAGGTGAATTAGTGGTCAAATACTTGAAACAGGTACTTCAGAGCTTTGACAGAGCAGTCCTGAAGCTGTTGTCCAGTATCAGTTTATACACAGCAGAGCACCCTGATAGCCAGTTGCTGTTACCATGGCTAATGAAGTGTGACAATATAAGTGCCAGTAACCAGAACACACTGCCCTTTGAGAGAGATTAAGCAAGCAAAGTTCCATATAATGGATAATACTCTGCTTCTGTAATTCTCTAAGGATATTAGAGTTTGAGCCAAGAAACACTTGCTGTAAAGGAAGGTATGGAACTGGATAGCTGTAAGAGGTGTCCAAAGCATTCACTTTAGTAGGAGTGCACTTCACTGATAGCTTTATGCTAGAAAACTCCCCAGCCAGCCTTTATAGGGTTTGTCTTAAACTACCTACAAGTGTTGTAGCACACAGGATGTTAACAACATTGCAGAGCTGTGGAATTTCATGCCTAAGTCCACCAGTCATTTGCTATGTGACCTTGTATTTGTGCTCAGTAGCTGGCAAAACAGCCCCAACTCCTCCAGCCATGGCTTCCCCTACTATATTGACAACATTGCAGCTGAGATGAGACTGATCCCTCGCCGTGGATTGCATACTTACAGCCTGTAAGGCCAAAGCTACAGAGAGAAATGTTCAGCTGTGAGAGCCACCAGGTAACTTCCAGTTCAGTTCTACAGCTGTGGGAGCGAGGGACATGAACTTCCTTACTAAGCAACTGTAGCTGTTATTACATGATGCAGGAAGAATTAATTTGGAGAGACTGACCATTCCAAGGGGACAGTCAGCCTCTTCAGAAAGTCCTGAAGTGACCTCACATTGTCACTAAAGAATATGGCCTGAATCATTCCCAGGACATAAGATACTCAAAAACACCTCAACTGAGGCCACACTGACTAGAACTAAAACTCACCTCATACTGTGGTGCCAGCATCCTTAAACAACACAAGGCAAACAAGTTTTTGAGGACTTAATCATCAGTAGACTAACTTGTAAGGGACTTGCAGTCAGCCTAAACAACAACAAGTCTTGCACTAGTAGTGGACTACTACAGCAATTCGGAAACTTGATAATCCTTCTTTGGACATGGAAACAGTCTAATATTCACTGAAAGTGACTGCAAAACAGCCTAACAGTTAGAATTCATGTTGAGCTCTTACAGCATTCTTTATCCCCCTTAGAATCCTGGTCATCTGGTATCTGAGGATATTGATGATGGAAGGGTATTGACAAAGAAAAAACCCTCTCGTACAGCAGGAATAGATGCCTGGGAGTTACAAATGAAACAGACAGAGCCAAGGACTGCAGTCCACAGCAGCTGGTGATTCAGTATGAGAGCTCCCTGGACTGAAGCAGAGACAGAAAGCAGCTGTAACCTGCCATACCCAGTAGCCATCCCTCTCCCTCAAGATCAGGTCGAAAGTTAGGGACAGAAGTGGCAGACCCACCAGTCAAGTAAATCATTCACATTAGTCTTAGTGACACTTTTCTGGAACAATCAGATTAGTCTCTTTTTCACAGAAAATAAACGAAGATATGTCCCAATACAGATGAATACACAACAGACAACTGCCTCCTGAATGCTTTTTCTCTTCAACATGGTTTGTACTACAGCTCCTGCATGCTTCTGCACCACAACCAATTTTTGAAGAGTACTCTAGTGCAAAACTTCACATTTACATCAGCTTCTGGAGTTCCCTGCAAAGGCTATTTTTAAATCTTTGGGGATCTGAGACCTACTCATCTCATGAAATGCCTTTCTTTAAATGACACGCCCACAGAATTGAAATCAAAAGCTCACTGGTATTATTATGCTCCCACACACTTTCTCTCCCCTATGCTCCAAGAGTCTTCCAGACTCTTCACTTCAGTCTGTTTGAAGGTAAGTACAAAGGGAAGGGAACCTGAATCAAATCTCCAGCCTGTATGGTTTCATATCTGGTTTCCAATAGATAACCAGTTTGCAAGTACCTATAGTGTGAGGCTTCTAGGTTGTCATAACGTACCCTCAGTTGATTATGAAGCATCTGATCATCACAGCCATAGTCTAAAAAAACTCCACGTTTACTAAAAACATCCTGCACAGCAATACTTCAGTAGGATACCCAGCAAGTACAATACCCTTTCCTCCCCGCTCCTTGTTCTCAGCAATGTCACCAATTAACAAATGTGAATTGATTCAGTTGCTCCTAATCAGTTAGGATGAACTAAAAAAAAAGTAATTTTCCCAGCAAGTTTTAAGAGATGGGCTCTCACGATGTTTTTCCAAAGCACCTCCCATTGAACCCATGTGAGCTGTTCACATACCGTTCTAAAGTCTTCCTCAAACTTGTAAGCTCCACCTCCCGTGGCACAGAGCGTAGTGTGCAAACTGGAGAAGTTCTTTTCACTGCCCATCTGTATGAACCTGTGCATGGCACAGCTGGGAAAGCGGATGAAGTGCAGGTTTCCTTTGCGTCCACACATAGTCAAATTTTTCAGTTCCAGGTGGACATCACGAATGCCAGTTTTACCATAGGCTGTATTGGAGGTCAAGTATTTCCTAATGCTTTTCAGGTTTTCCACCTCCTCCTGCTCCTCCTCTGCAGTAATGTCCTTAGGTTCAAAGTAGACCAGTTTAACCAACGTTCCACCGATATCCATTCCAAACCATGGGAATGCTAAGAACAAGGGGATAGGGGGGAAAAAAGAGAACGTCACTATAAAAATACAGGGCAGACAAATCACTTAAATCATTTGCTGAATGACAATTCACTGCAGTCACAGTAGCAGTATCTATTCCTGAGAACTGGGGGTCACTTATGTCCAACTCATATGCTTTAAACACATCTCTAGGTTAAGCCTTCATAAAGCCTTAGTTAATAAAAAGAATAAGGAAAATCTCAAAATATTCTTGTCTGAAGAAGCAGGGTTTAATAAAATGAAAACATTTTTTCCCAGGAAATAATTTTACTCTTCAGTCACCACCTCTGGACAGAGCACATTTCACCCAATCGGCACCAATGGATGAGAAATGAAATAAAATTGTATTTCACCCAATTGGCTCCAATTCTGCTACGAATTAAGGGGACAAGGAGGAAGAAGAAACAACAAAACAAACAGGAGAACGAGATTTCTCAAGTCATATTCCCACTGTGTAACATCTACAATTGCCTTTCCAAGCTCAGTCAGAATTTCCACCGTCACAAGGCTGTGCCTGAAGAGCAGCAATACAGAGCTCCCGTTATGCTGGAGGCCTCCAGACTCCAACCCATCAGAACCAGCAGCTCTGCTGGACTGCAACACTTGTATACAGTGGCCAAAAGTGAGCTGCCTTATGCTCAGTGTTTATCACTGACAGACCCATCCTTTGAGTGTAGACTCCCTTTGCTGGTATATGTGTTAGTCTATCACATAATTATATAAGAAATGCCACTATTTGCTTCTCAGCTTGCCACAGCTGGCCTCGGTCCTCCAAAATCTTTGTTTTGTTAATAGCAGGAGAAAATGACTATGGAGAACACCCAGCAGAAGACAGTAACTGAGTCAAGCTGGTCTACCTGTTTCCACTTATATATATACATATATATGCATACAATTTAAATAGTAAGCCAGGTAACTTTATGAAACAATAAGAATTGAGAATACAAAATCCATACACAGGCACTGCAGATGGAGGGAGCTAGCAATGTTTCTTAGAAAAATTAAATTAAAAGTACTGAGTATGTGATTAACATCTAAGACACACTTCTAAAATAGCAGTCACACAGTCACTTTCCTGTTTTTTAGGGAGAATCAAGCAGACTTGCTAGAAAAATGATTCTACCAACTAGGGCATCTCAACTTAGTGTTGATACAAACTTGAAACCATAAATACCATATGCACAGCTGATTTTTCTGCCAGTGAACCTAAAAATAAACAACTTGGGGCAAACACTTTAATAAGCATAAGAGGTACTTATCACACTGTCCTTCCTCATGTGATCACAGATCACAATTAAGTTACTCATCTTCAGGCTGAAAGAGGCTTAGTCTTTTTTTCTTACCCTAAGTGTCTCAGCATCAGCTGGCTGAATAATTTGAAGTCTAAATTCTCCAATTTTTAATATGCTCTCTCTGCCCAAACCAATCCTTAAATGTTTAAAACAGTTATTTCACTTCATTGCTGTATGCCAAGTAATTGAATCATCAGTTTCTCCTCCCAGTTCCCCATGGACAAGGCAGGCATAATACATAAACTCCAATTAAGTAGCTGCTATCTGTTGTAAGGTCTAATTTTTTTCCCATGTATGTAAGCTGCATAAAGACAGTGAAATGAAGCCTAATTTGAGGTTTGGGAAGATACATCATGTATGCAAATACATGAGAGTTCCCTGAAATGGGAAGAATTCAAAACAAATGTGTTTAAAACAGGCTTTATTTTAAAGAAGAAAAATATGTTAAAGACTAACATGCAACTCAAATACTTGGGCAATTACAAGGTAAATATTTATGTGAAAGCTGTCTCATCCACACTGCACAACGTTGCAATGCAGTGGAGCTCAGGCTGCCAATCTCATTAGTGATTTACACAAATCTTTTTAAAGCTACTGAGAACTTTAATTACCTGTCCCACTGGAACAGTAAGTCTCCTCCTCAGATGTATCTTAACTATGCAAGCAGGAAGTTTAATTTTAAAAGCAGCATGGTTGGACTATGCAATACAGAACAAGCCTGTCGCTAAGTACAAGCCACTTTCCACTGTTTTTCATTAAGGGCATAAAACCTGCTACACTCTACCTGCACCAACATTTGTTTGAAAGCCATAGCGTAGACTTCATCTTTAAAAGAAGCAAGAAGTGTTCCATCCATTCTCCTATCAAACAAAAGCCCAGCAATAAAAGTATTAAAGTAAGCACTAACAGCTGAGAGTTATTCATAAATGACTGCCAAATTTCACTTTTCATCTTAACATTTTAAAGAGTTATAACCAAATAATTCACAAAGAATAAGTACTGTACAAAACAACTATGAAGTTTCTTCAACTCTGCATAATTCTTGGGATAGCCACACATAATGCTTGCATTTATAAAGTGAGCAGAAATACCAGGACACTTTTTTTTGTTTATTCTCTCTGTGAATCTAAGTTCCTTTCATTTTGTTGTGAGCCAAATGGATTGCTGCAGAAAGAAAGGAACTTTGCTTTTAGAACACCAGCAGTTTTCTTCAGCACAAATAAAGAGCCCAAGATCAGACAACAAAACCAGATATTTCAGTTGTGCAGAAAACCAGCTTAGTTTTCTTCTGAACTTCTAACACCAGCTCTCTGTTGGAATTACTTGCAAGAATTCAACAACCACCTTGACTGGTTTACCAATTAGGAATTAAAGTAAGTCTCAAAGTTTCTAACAAGTCACGCTGAAATTCATATAACTTCTGCACAACTGCTGGAGTGAGAGTAGAAACACTTCTGTATTCCAGTGGTTATTTAAAAACATATTAATTGTATCTTTTGTTGCTGTCAGTATGTTCCAAATCAAAATGCACCACTGACCCACCATCAGTTCTTTTCCATATCTATATAAAATTCATCTCAACTGGTACCTATACACTTCAACCTTCCTGGTGCCACTGAATGTGGTGCTAATGGAAGTGTGCACCCAGGCTGAAGGTGCTCCTGGGGTTTGCTGCCTCTGTGAATACAGAGAGCAAAATTATTCAGAGGCCACCGAAATTAACACAGCCTGCCTAGTACTACAGCCAGGGGTATGAAAGAAAAGTGTTTGTGTAGGTAAGTTTTCCACAGACTTGAGGGAAAATGGGGAGAAAATTGTGGAGGTTGTTCTTTTTTTTTGTTTGGTAGGAGTTTTTTTTTTGTTTGCAGAGGGTTTTTTTTGGGGGGGGGGGGGGAAACAGTGTTTGAGGTTTTCTGTTGGTTTGTTTTAAACTGGAAGTCCAGCATTTCATTGATGACCTGAATAAGTGTCCTTGAATTATGAAAAGACAGGAAAGCAAGGAGAGGAAAGTAAAATCCATCCCACTCACATCTCACGCTGATCACAGTCAAAACTGTGTGATTTACTACGAGCAGTAAAGACACCAGATATGTTGCAGAAATGTTCTCACAATGTAAAAAAAATGCACTTCTAAATTAAAATTGTCTGATAAGACTAATGAGCTGATTTCTCTCTTTTCAGTAGGTATGCAACATATCTATTGGATCAGTTGAATCTATAACTGTGGCCAAACCAGAGCTATTCTACTGCATTGCTACACAGCAGTAAGTGAAAAATAACACTCTAAAATCTAGTTTTAGGTCTCATAGAACCAATACAGAAAGCATCAAGGTACATCACATATTCTTAAAAGTCTAGCATAAATCAAAGACTCTACTTATCTACTTAAAAATATTAATTCTCTTTATGTTAATAAACCATGCCAACTACTTAGTGGTTTGTTATCATGAGATAAAAATCTGTACTAGTCCAAAATTTAGCTGCAGAGGCATGTGACAATGCAAACAGAAGGTATCTACAGCATTGCATAAGTAGGTAATCTGATGCACACCAACAGCTGTGTATCTGGGGCAAAGGTTCACTCACGAGAAATTCCATGATACATTTTACCTAGATTCCGCATTAACTCTGGACTATAGGGCTATTCCTACAAGCCATTATTATATTCAGATTTCAACACCTTGTATTTTTAAAAGTCTCATGCTTAACACACAATATAATGAGGGCATGTGGAAAGTAAATATCAAATCACAACATTCTTTTCACAGACAATAGCTCAGGAGGAGCAAGAATGAGAGGGAACTCCTGGGTCATCAAGTAACATTTACCCCCACTAAAGAAGATAACCAAGAGTAATCCTTTTCATACATTTAACCAACCACCACATAAGGTTAGCTGAATCTTTTTACTCCTCAACACTCAGAAAGAGATTGTGCTTGAATCCTGCTGGTTAGAACATTCTTCTCTCTACCTGAGCCCTGGATTTATTCCTGACCAGTTTGCAGCAGTTTCTTCTTTTGCCAAAACTGTTTCAACTTATACATCTCCCTTACAAGACCTGTATTTCCTCAAAGACAGACACAGTATTTTATTTTTTTAATCAATAATTTGAATGGTGGTATCAGGACTCTGATATCTTAGTCATAAGTATCTCAGATGAAATATCTTCGCTTCAGCTGCTTTCCTTTCTGAACACACACACATGTTGAAATCCTATTACTTCATTTACATTTCATTTGCATTGTTTGACACTTTGATGATTCAGGAACTTCCTCTGTTAATTGGGTCCAGAAGAGGTGAGAGAGCCAAAAACAGTAACAGGGGAGAAAAAAAATCAAAACAACACACACATAACATGGCATAGTATTCTTACAGCTTCTGAAAGCTGATTTTTATTTAAAAAATAAAGCTATAATACCTTACACATATTTTTCAATTACTTCTTCCTGTTTTACAGTTATGAAAAATAAAATGAAAGCATTTTTTTTCTTTGAATGAAACTAGCATATGTAACTCAAAAAATTTATTACATCTGCTTCGTAATTAAAGTTTCCTCAAACCTTAAAAAGCTAGAGCTAAATCATGTACACATATCAGGTGAAGCCTTCCAGTTCATCTTCAGTAGCAGGGGCATATTGAATGTCTTCCTCCTCACCAGAAGAACAAACAGACAAAACCCAAAAGTTACAACCAACCCCACAAAGAGCTCAAACCCAAAAGCAGAGAGCTTTTTGTTAAAAAGGTGTGACCATCCACACAAATGTAGTTATATTACCACAAAGTGATTCGAAAAAGAAAACTGACACCAGTCTAATATCCCTGACAACCCATCTAGTTAAATTAAGGAAAAAAGAACGCCAAGACAGGATTCCCAGCAGAGGCTGTACCAGGAGTCCTCTCTCATAGCAAGCTTATCAGCAAAGCACACTGGTATCATGGGGAATCTTCCCTTCTGAGAGGGGAAAAAGACTTGTGAACACAGAATTCTACCTCACACTGTCAAAAAGTAAAAACAATCAAAAAAATAAGGGTTTGAAGGAATAATTGCTGCAGAAAGATAGGTTTGATTTATTGAAATATTGGGAAATGCCAATTATCTCATTAACTTCACCACACAAAGCAAACCCTGCAATCAATACTGGTCTCACATGCCATGTGGCAACTGCACTTCATTTTGCAATCTGTCCTTAAGAAAAGAACAAACATCTGCAAAGGTCAGGATTAAAAGCACCAAACAAACCAGTAAAAATGGTGCTGTGTAGTATTCCCTAGAGGAGGATGCATGGAAAGGCATGTAGTACCAGGACAATTTGAATAATAATGTAATTAATTTTTTAAGATGGTGACAATGTGCTAACATTATTGCCTGTATGACTAATACTAAATTTCAAACTTTTTCTTGTACAAAATAAACCATATAGATTAAAAAGCATATCAGCAAGCATTCATGTATTTTAATCAGAAAATAAATTAACCACAAAATAGTTCTACAAAGCACTTCCTTCAGCTGCTGTTTTCATTAAAGCCTCATTTCACTAAAACTTCACACCTGAAGATTCAGTTGTCATACATCTTGGGCAATATAGTCACTCACCTATGCTTTTTACTTTGATGGGCTCTTTTTTCCCTCAAGATGGGATGGAAATTCCAAAGCCCTCATTCTTTCTTAATCAAGTGATTACAAGAATCCCTAAAAGCTTTATTCTTTGCTTCAAAGTAGTTTTTACTATTATGGAGAGTTTGATATGCAAGTGCTGACTCTTCTTAGTTACGCCAAATCAAAATGTAAGCCAGTCCAAGTTCTGCAGGTTTTGTTCATGAAGAAAATGTGAAGCAGGACAAAGACTACAAAAACAGTTTGTGACACAGAACAGCTTGGTCATTGATAGGTTAATTCTGATAGAGGACTAAATTAACTATTAACAGGTACTGTAAGCATTACATGATTAATCAATCAGAGAACATTCTAAGGGAAAGTGGAATGAGCAGCTCACCAAAAGCATTGTAAAAGTCAGAAAAGGCACTGGCTAATATGCAGTCCTGTGAAAGGTGCAGCTCTTTAAGGCTGTTTCTGAATATTTTGTTCTGTTTAACCAGAAAAGTTTTTTTAAAATATTCACTTCAAAACAAAGGAAAAAACCCAAAACCCACAGTAGCTGAATGGACACTACTTCTACTGAGTAGAAACATCTTTAAATTTTGGCAGCAGGCAGCTGTGATTCTGACTACCCCTATTATCCTTTTGGAACACACTGAACTTGCAACAAAGAACCAAACATTTGTAGGTTTATGTGAAGGTCTAGCAAAGTGACAGTGAAAAGAAACTTTTTCCCCTAGATTGTTTTACTTGCAGACTTACCATGGAATTATTCAATACCTCCAAGTAAGCAAGACTACTAATCAATAAACCATAGAGAATTAAGGAAATACAGAATTAACAAATAGGACATTTGAGTCTCAGCCTTTAAACCAAATCTGAAATAGACAAGCAGTTTACGAACACTTCCTAAATGAGAAGCACATTACAAATTTCAGCTGTTTACAAATATTTTTTCCCCGCCAATCAGAATAACTTGCGCCGGGTTCCCAGATTCACTTTTTTCTTCATTCTACTGACGTTTGGGAAAGGAGCACACACTAAGCCCGCGGAGCCTTCCCACGCTCCAGAGCGCCCCGGCGGCCCCCGGCGGCCCGGCGTTACTCACAGTGTTGCTTGGGCACTATGAGCTTCATGTGTGCGGCGGGGAGCGGCGAGCCGGGCAGGACCCTGGGCGCCGCCCGACGCGCAGCTCGGCAACGAGCGG
>VYZP01054250.1:16555-32196 GCA_013400635.1 Hypocryptadius cinnamomeus
CGCCCCGCAACTGCGGGCTCCGCCGGCGGCCCCGGGAGCGCGCCGGAGCGGGCGGCGGGGCACGGCCACCGCAAGCTGCCCCCGGTACAACTGCGGCGTGGCCTGGCTGCCGCGACCCTGCTCGCCGGTGCACACTGAGCAGGCTGCCCCTGGCACCGGCCGCGAGGTCATTTTCGCTTCGGCGTACCATGGCGCACACTCAAGTGACTCAGGTATCTGTGTCTCGGAGGCCTCGGTGCGTGTGCTCCCAGGGACGCCTTGCACCTCACACAAAGTTACTTATGCATCGGTAGGAGCGTTCGAGGTTTTGTCTATGAACGTTCAACTTTTTGTCTACATCTTCACGTGTCACTCAACAGCTTAGAGGGACTAGTGTGACCTTGAATGTGTTTGACCTCATGCTTTTTTAGTATCTTGGCTTTCCCTGCACAGCACTGATAATCTTGTGACTGTGATTTATTCTCTGACCGCTGAGATATCCACATGCAAAAATGCATTTTCTGAATGGAATATATCAACTATTAAGTGGAAACTGGGTGAACTGCTCTGGTGTCATGTGTAGGCTTGAAAAGAAACACTAATTGAATTTGGCTCTGCACATGAAGGTCATTTCTTTATACAAACTGCCAGTCATATATGCATGGTTGTCCTTAAAGTAAAAACACCTCTCATAGTGGCTCCTTCTTACACCTAGAATTAGTACAGGACATGGGGCCTCCATGGTAATACACATACCAGAACTATTATTTCAGAGCTATTATAACTGCCTCCAGAAGGGACCACTGCATTAAGAAACGGCTTCATGAGAGGTAATCTGGCATTCTCTCCACTTCTTGGCTGGGACCAGAACATTATGTTTAGGTAACTGGAAACAAGCAACAGAAAAATGTGCACACCAAGTTGGGAAAATGAAGAAAGCGTGTTTGAGAACAAAGTAAAATTTTCTTCCTAAAAGTCTGCAAGTAATATTCTGAAGATGATTTAAATACTTAAGAGTTTTCTTAATATTCATATGTATAAGCACTGGTAATTACCAGCCCTAAAGCGATTGCCCTGAAGAGGGTAAGAAGGAAGATAGGCTACAAACATTTACTGCTACATGGGGGCCTAGTGCTTCCAAAACTGTGGAATTCCTTGAGAAGTCTCTAATTTACCTATGTTAATGTCCCTAATTTAATTATGTTTAAACTACAAAGCAGATGGCTGCTGCCTGGACTGGCACAGACTTTCATGTCATTTGACAGCAGATCTAGGCAGCTGGCTGGGTACACTTTATGAAATTGTCAAGTCTAAACTCTTAGGGCATGAGGAATCCTTGCTGCTACTGTCCCCAGGTGGTAACAGTTGTCCCTTCTCACAGAAACTGACAGCACATGCAGCCAGCCTGATATGGAACAGGAGATCAAACCTGTTTGTCTCTGCATTTGCTGGGAGCAGACACACGGCAGTTACTGTATCTCAGCTGAAAGGTGGCAACTTTTTACCTTACTCCAACAAAAGCAAGAACACCTTTAATTGCACACTTAAATTTCCTTCTGCTAGCAGACTAGTCCCCATTGACTCACTGGAATATTGTACTCAAGTACTGTGTCCAGTTTTAGGCTTCTAAAAAACTCTTGGAATAACAAACAGAATGAAATGAAAACATCAAGTTTTAGTCTGTGAAATGAAAGATTTGAAGGGGTATACATTCTGGAACAGGTAGCAGCAAAGGAAATCATCACAGTTGTTGAGAAACAAGAAAATTTGTAAGTTGCAACTGCAGGAAGGGAAATTTACTTTACACTGGAGGCAGACATTTCCTAGCATGAACTTAGACAAGGATTAGACTGAATCAGAAGACTTGACTGTTTATTGCTGGTTTTAGGAGAAACCAAATATACGTGGACAAATGGTTTATGTAGAACTGATCCACAATTGAAGCAAGGAGAAGGCACCTTTCTGAAGTTCCTTCCAATCCTTTATTTCCAATTAAGTATTTCCCTAACATTTTGCTGTTAATTTTGCACAATTATGCCAGAGATAGAAGTGGACTGGAACGTATAAAATCTGTCAATGAAGTCATGGAATGTATTACAAGTGAAGTTTCTAACACCTTGGTGCAACTAAAGTAAATTTTTCCTCTTCCTTTTACCCTAGCTTTCTAAACAAATTCTATTGCCAGTTCAGTTTTCAGTTAAACTTGTAAGACAATCTAAATAGAATCTAGGTGCAATATTGACAAAGTCAAGGATGATTTCAGTTCTTGCACAATTAATATTTACTCCATATTTCAGTCTTTCTTCTTCAACTGAAGCAGGTGGAAGGTCCTAGTTTATATTTTAAAATATTTTCTATATATCTCACTGTAAGCCAGCAATCTGGTGGGAAAAGGACTACAAACACATTGTATGCTGAACAATCCAAGATACAAAGGATCTTAGATCACTGAACAAGTCTGCTGTACTGATTCACTGCATATTACACATTTGCACAGCCAGCACTTCATGGATTATTCCATACCTGCCTGTGCTTCGGACACTCAGTTTTCTCCCACCTCTTTTTATTTATTTATAAACACAGAGGGCAAGTGTGTAATCCTCTGTCAGTTTCAGCAAACTAGTGACTCCCTTGCAGTTAGGATACTTTGTCATGGATCAGAAGTGCTGTGCTCCAGGTGTTACAGTTTCAAAACCAATGGAACTGGAAAAAACAAACAAACAAACAAACAAAATACACCACCCTTTCAGGCATATTATCTTCAGGCAACCTGGCTTGAAATTTTTTAGGAACCTCTGAGGGTTATATCTCCCTCCTTCATTCCATGGGACTCCTATATCCGTGGCCTAAGGCTAAGCTAAAATAAGTATCAAACAGGTGCAGTCCACATGTAAATCTGTTACCCAAAAACAACAAAAATCTTACAGAGCACCAGTGGTGCTATTCTAATTCAAAGGTAACCAGCTATAAAGGTTTGGTCGTATTTTGGAGAGAAGTGTTAACGAGACACATGAACATAGATTCTCAAACTACGCAGACTGTTTTATGCAATGCAAAGAATGTAAGGAAAGAGACTTCTGCTATAGCAGCCTGAGGATTTATATTCAAGCAGTTGCTGGCACTCTGCCATTCCTGTTTATATTTCTATTCAAATTATTTCCATGTTTATCCTGTCTATACTGCAAGCCAGTTCTACTAGTTCTTACTCAATTTTTCCTCTTTGAAATAAAGCAAACACAGTAAAGAAGAATAAATTAACTATTCAGAATATTCCTCACAAAAAAAAAAAATACTGTTGATTTGTTTTAGGTATATTCACATATTGCACATATCAAATAGAAAGTGCCAAGTCTAAGAGTCTTGTATTTCTTCTCAATTTCTCTTCAGAGCTGGAAAAAACCCATACTGTTTTGGTGTATATACCTTTGGTAGACATGTTTTTTTCGAATCCTTTTTCTCATAAATTGCAGGGCTAGAAGACCAACAGTCAAACATAACTGTATAATGATAAGTGATAGATGTGTAAATCAAATGGGACAGAACAGCTCAAAAACTGTGTAAAATTCTTATCTGGAAATTGCAATATCAGAGTGAGTATTTAAAATGAACATAAGGACCTCTGGAATTATTAGTGTGACTAAGGAAAGCTAAGGAAGTCTTACTATCACAACAGCTAGCTCACATGAGAATTCTGCTTCCCCCAAACACTAATGCATCTGAGAGGGGAAACTGACTGCAGATGACAAAGGAAATGAATGGCATAAATTTAGTCACATGCCTAAATCTTTGTCAGATTGAAGGCAAGAAAGATGATATTGAGACCACCAGTTCCTTCCCTTTTCACCCACCTATTAGTACAGGCTTCTTTCAGTTATGCCTTCTGTGGCACTTAAAACCTGTTGGTGTTATGAAGAAAAGCCCTGCACAGAGGGGAAACTCATCTCCCTCTCATCAAGGGAGAGAAACATGGAAAAAGGCACTCTGCCTAAGTTGGAATGTTGCTTTGGCAGTCTGAACAGCCCTGAGGAGGAATGTTCTTTCTCTTTGTTGATGACAAATAGGGCATAGATAGATCTCCTAGCCCAAGTGCCAAGCTCAGTGGCCAGGCAAGGCAGCATGAACGTTACCTGGAATGCTGTCTGGACTAGGACACAAGATTGTCTGGGGTGGAAGGGACCTTAACTACCATTGAGGGATACCACCCACCAGATCAGGTTGCTCAGGACCCCATCCAATCTGGCTTGAACACTCCAGGAATGGGGCACCCACAACTCATTTGGACAACCTTCTCCAGTGCCCCACCATCCTCTAAGTAGAGAATTTCTCCCTAACAATGTAAATCTCTCCTCTGTTCCCATTTCTTCAATCACTATCTGCCTGTGTAATAGATGACTAACAACATCTACCAACATTTAACAACAGCCAAGACTAGGGAATAAGGGTCAGAAGGGTACAAAGGTGTAGGCTGGTCTTACCATCTTGCCCATCCCTGTGGCCAGACTTTGCAGCAGTCCAAGTGGTTTCTACAGTTCTCCTCTGGCAGTTCTGAGATGAGATTAGGGATTGTGGTTGCTGTCTTTCATCCCAACTGAAAAAAAGCACGCTGCAGTCACAAAGCAGTGATAACCTTCTCTCTAAAGCATTCCCTGCCAATACCTCTGTTTCTATGTCCAACTGGACAATTATAACTTAGTTCACACTTACTGTCTCCAACTTTAACTGATCCCTGGCAGTTAAAGAGCTGTTGATGCTCTTCTTTTACAAGAAACAGCAAATGTAAGTGCCTTAGTTCAGACATTTCAAATAAAATTCCCCACATTAGTAGCATTTAGGGTCCTTGATTATTTGTTACACTGAAGATAAAGCAGCTGTTGGAGGTGAATAATTTTTTTTTTCCCATGCCACAGTTTCTATTCTGCAGAGAACTTTTTAAAAAGAAAACAAACAGGTAATGGATTCAAACTCTTAGGTATGTAAAAAAGGTAAAATACTCATTTCTAATGCACTCTCCTTTGCCCCATAAAGTCTACCTTGTACCCAAGTATTTGGCTCAGTGTACTGCTGCTTATCTTAAACTATCAAACTTAAATATACAAAATGTGATTAGAAAACATGCAAGTTCACAACCCACTGATTGAGAAATAATGTTCATCATCATAAAAAAATAAATTATTGCAACAAGTGGCAGAGCACTTAGTAGAGAAACCAATGGCCTTTGCTCCTGACTGCTCCCCCACAGGCAATTACCCTCATGTATGTATACATACTGGTTTTGCTCAGCTGAATGTCTTCACTTCCTTTCAACTCAGCGTTTTCATGTGGTCCTTCACAATGCAACCAGGAGGTAAATGATAGTTTCAAAACAAGCACTTTGAAAGAATGAATGGCTGCCAAGTGCAAAAGGCTACCTCATCCTTATTGAGCACTGCCACATCTAAAGAGGAAGAGAAACTGGTTCTCCTATCAACAGTCAGCTGCACAAGAGACTTTCTATTTGCATTGGTCTGTACTCCCAGAGCTTAAATGCTGAAAATCCGTGAAATTTCCATGGATATTAATGAAAATGAATCAGGTAACAACAGGGAATCTGACTTTCTATGCCTGTGTTTGGAAGAGATAAAAAAGGCATCTCTTTAAACTATTCTAGCTGCACACACATACCTCCAATGCAGACAAAACTGGCTTACTCCTCTAACTCAGGAGGGAACACACAGTGTCCATCAGAGCCTAGAAAGGACACAGAGGTTTAATTTTCCTTCTTCTAAACTAGCCCAGGGATGGGAATTAGTGTAAAATGGAAACATACCACACCATTAGTATTTCTCCAAGCAAGGAAGTGTTATGTCTGAAAGAACATTTAAGCACAGGGTTTAAGTCCAAATACCACAACTCACCTGGAGCTAAAAATTTAGTAGAATATGTGCTTTCAGACAGATAAACCAAAGACCTGTTTAGGCTAAAAAAACCATTTAGTATGCCCTTGTGAGTTTAAGTTGAAATCACAGACAATAATACACAAATGCTATTATTTTTAAAAATACCTTTGTAATCCATGTTTACAAGGAATGAGTCTTGTGTAGGAAGGAGCTATGCTACAGATGACAAATTTGTCCCTAAATGCTCCAACTACCTGGTAACAAAAAAGGGAAACAATCTTATGCTAGCATTGGATGGGTTTGCTATAGTTATATCTTCTGACTATTTCTGGAACTAGTGACTTTACCTTAAAGTAAGTTCTGTGCAGTGCATTTTATTATGTTCAAGAGGCCAATTTAGAGCTTTCAGGCTTTCACAAGGTCAATACAAACTATGTATACACTAAAAAAGAATACCTGAACTGTAATTATAGAGTTCTGGTTTTTCATTAGATATATTGTGAAAAAAATCCCTACCATTGAAAGCAACTTTCGGGGTCTCTCCTGCATAGGAGGCAATTTGTATTTCACTGCAGGGATCTTAGTGTCACCAAAATATATGTTTCCTAGTAATAAAACATATCTAATACAAACACATGCTTGGTCTAATGGGAATTTAAGACTCAAAGATACAATATGGGTGATCAAAACAAGTTCTTTGGATCAATTATTAACATGGAAGTGTCTAAGAAACATATGCTAAGTACCATGGAGCACAAAAGATTTTGTATCTCATAACATACGGCGTAACACCCTGGGACGGTACTTTGACACTCACTCACATTTAAAGTTCTGATTATACACATTTATTGTTCTTTTCAACCCAAAATGGTAAATCAGACTCCTTGATCTCATGAACACTGCTAACCAAATTTATTGTATTTATCCTTAATTTTGACATGGACGTCAGATAAAGAAGCTACCATTTCTTTTGGTGCCAGTGATCTCACACATGGAATGAGAAAACAAAAGCATTGTGTATCTCCTGTAAAACAGGAGACAAAGATACTTTTTCTTCAGTTTACTAAACCTATGTATATCCACTGAAAACAGAACTGATACAGCAAAGACATCCATCCCTCATCCTTTTTTCCTGACTGCTCTAAAAAGTAGTAAGCTCCAACTGATTTGCTTTTTCTTCATTTATAAAATTTAATTAATATATCAGAGGGGACATGTATCTTATCTTCATTCCATTTCCTCTTAGAAGGAAAGGGGGAACCAAACCAAAAACCAAAACCAATCAGACAAAAACCAACCAACCAAAACCCCAAAACACCCACACACAAAAAAATAAAGAAAAAAAAAGAAAAAGAAAAAAAAAAAGATTGAGAACAAGCAGACCAAGCAGATCAGGAAGGAATGTACACATACCACAACAGATAAAGGTATAAGAGAAATACTGATGCAGTGGTTATGAGGCATCAGTGGTCATGGGCTGCACATAACATAATGCCCAAAATTTTGACATTAGTCTTCATTCACAGGCACAACTGCAATCTGACACAAGCTGAAATCAATATGTGTGACCTAAAATCCTAAGCAAAAAATAAAGTTGTCTGATTTATGACCTCCTAATCATCAACAATTTTCAGACCTTAGATACTCCCAGAACATATATAGACACACATAGACAAAGTCATTTTTAGAACAGATTCCTTCCCATATTTTGAAGCAAATGCAAAAAGCAGCAGTGATGGATTCATCATGACTATTTTCATAGGAACAGCAAAGACAAACAATTAATGAAAACATTAAGAAAAAAACCCTTATCTTTCCTGCAGAGAGAAATCAGGCTGGAATCCTAATTTCAGTGAACTAGAAAGTCTGTGATTAAAACAAAAATCCCAAAAGCCACCACCCTAATCACCAACCAAGTTTAGATTTGATTATAAGCAGATTGACTTCAGCCACAGCATAGACTGACATACGGAAAAAAGGGGGAAGACAAAACATAGTTCTGAATTTAAATAATTTTCACCTACATAGTGCTTCATGCACACAGATCTTCAAACCCTTTACAAACTGTGAATAACTGCTCTTCTCACCTTCCATTAAAAGAAAAAAAAAGCAACAGTGCTAAAATAAAAAGTAGCAAGAGAGCTGAGAAAGAACTTGCAGACAGGTCTCACTTCCAAAATGAAAGCTATATTTGGATCAGTTTGACCCAAACCAGAAATTTAAATGTCCATGCCCCTCAACTGAAAAATTTAGCAGCAGAATTCCAGAGTAATTCTCAGATTTTTAACTCATTTGCCTAGGCAGGGTCAGTGCTGAAATGGAAATCTAAAAGACTTCTACTTGAAAAACATCAGAATATCTTAATTTTCTTTAAAAAAAATTAGGAAATAGCTTCAGTTCCCCAGAAGCTGAATTCTCTGGAAAATTGGCTATTAATCTAGCAGTGCTTTAGGCAAGCTGATTAGCAGTCAAACTTACATTTCATCAGGCAGAGAACATGTTGTCTTCCATTTGGCATGGCAGTGCCCTGAAAACACTCCCCCTTCGTGCTGCTTATTGGAAACAGGCTCCATTGAAGTTTAAATACCAACCAAACAAACCCCCTTGCTTGCAGTTTCAGCAAATTAATTCATCAGTATTAGCTTCCTTTGTTGAAGTTCCTTGAGCATATTAGAAACACACGTTTTCACTTTACTGACATTTCTTGTTCTGCTTGAAAATTCAATGAAAAGCTGCCTATTTATCTTTGCATGTACATGCACCCAAGTTATGTCATCTGGTCATTTACCAGCGTGATCAAAGTTCCAGGCACACAGGTAATTGACCTCAAAGCACGGTGTTTGAAGTCCCTGTTTGACATGATTTGTGTTATTCTCTGCGTCAATAATTATTTCATCTGTTGTCCGCTACACTTGCAACCAAACAAATGAAAGAGAATACAAACTACTATTCAGTGCAGCTTGCTTAAGACATTCTCCTGTCTCACTACAGGAATCATTTCAGCTATTCTAACAAATGGCCTACTTTCTGAGAATAAGACTGTATAGGTATCTGCAATAATTATGATTAATTTATACTGTTACTATAAATTGAAATTCTCAATTTAAAAGTCATAGTTGAGAACCATGAACTTTTCACTAAAATATGCCTGACTTTCCTTTTCATTGCTTCAGCTGAAAATCATTCAGAACTATTAAAACAAAATTGTTTTCTATTTTTGTTGCTGATGAACTCCAAACATGGAGGTAACATGTGACTTCTTTAGACTGTATGTACACCCAAATGAAACTGGGATCCCAGGAAACAATAACACTGAACTTCAATATGAGTTAATAATACAGAGGAAGAACAGAAACAAAGGGAACCCACGGTGGGGAAAGGGAAAGACAAACAACAGACTTGCCTATTAATTGGCCAGAAATCCCAAGTTTATAGTCTGGGGTTCTCTTCCCATCAGAGGCAGGCAATGGCATTAGTTGTGGTTTCATCAGATCAGACCTGCACTGTGCTAGTACTTTACAGACTGCAGCCAAGGAGGAGCGCAGAGGGCATGGAAAGAAAAGGAAACAAAACAGAGAGAGAGGATTATGGCTAACAGCCTGGTGCTATATTCATCCCAAGCAAATATGGCATGAATCTTCCCATCATCTCCAGATCAATATTCTCAATAATATTCATCAAACAATTTATTAAGAATCTGAACTGAAAAGTTTAATCAGAGAAATGCCCTTGTGATGAGGCTTTACCCATTCCTGGATGGAAAGAAATACATACCAGATTAGATTTTGCTTGTCCAAATACACTCCTGAGATTCTTGGTGTCCATGGCTGCTTCAGGCACCCAGAAGCTAGCTACACATCCTACCTCAAAAGGAAAAAACACATCAGATTGAAGAAATCTGCGTGTGTAATATGCCCTCAGCCAGCACTGTGGCATAATTTGCAGGATATAGCTACATTTTATATACCCAAAATCACGCCTCATGTTTAGTTGTAACAGCAATAGCCATAAAACTATAGCATCTATTTCTGAGTCACTTGTCTTGGATAATTAGTTTGCCAGAAGCATGAGTCACCAAGTTAGAAATTAGTTAGAATATGACTAATTTTTAATTTTATACTAATATTATCCTCAAAAATAAAAAGGACTCCTCTCTTCCCCCAAATTGTTAAATGTTTTGGTTTTCATAACGCCAAAATGTGCTTTATATAGAGTATCTGGATCAAATGTTGAAATAATGATCTCCTTTTTATAATGCCTTTCACCCAGAAGGATCTCACAGTAATTTTTAAATGTATGCATGTTCTTCAGTGGTCCACACAGACAATGAAGTGAGGCAGTATGACAATACTTGGCAACACTGTACAAAGCACCTGACTGAAACTGAAGTCAGATCCTACAATTTGTTTAAACAAGACAGGAAAATTCAGATACACAAAACTGAATTAGCAACAATGGAATTTCACCATTTGCCTCTCAATTTTTGCAAAACAGGGTTTATTCTGACTACTGATGGTCAGGTCAGCCAGTACTTAGTAGCACTCAACCTTTCAGTTTCTTCAGATTTCAGCTGTGAATAAAGTTTCAGTAAGGAAGCCTGATCCATTTCAAAACTCTGCTTATCCTTGGCTGCAGCATGTTGTGACAACATCAGGCAGGGCAGCATCAAACTGAGAACAAGATTTAAACTACCTTTGGGAATACTCTCTAACTTTGCAAGTCTGGATATGCTCAAAGGCTGCAATCCAGGCAGGCACCTGCATATTTGAGTCCTTGCTGAAGAACTGCCAAACATCCAACTCTACGAACAGTTTAGCCTTGCCAAGACTGCCTAACACAAGAGAAGCAGCCCTGCCCTCCTGTCCCACCAGCATTTCTGCCTCCTCTTCTGCTGCCCCAGCATCTGTTTTGCCACACAGATCTACTGGCCGATTTGGCTAAAAATAATGGCATAAGAATGTGTCAAAAAACAAGTTAACTGCTCATTAATCCACCCTTTGAGAAGAACTGAGACTTCATGAGTTTTCATAGCCTTTCATCTACTGGTCCACTTTGAGTGAAGAAGACTGTGTTTCTCTGCAAGGACTGCAAGGAGCACTGTAGTCCAGTTGCATGGTTCAAATGCAGGCTCTTCTATTCAGCACTGTGATTTTGTTCTGTGCAGGGCAGATGTCTAGCATGTAATATTCTCTGCCTTCTGTTTGTTTTTCCTCCAGGACCGCCAATGCCCAGCTGGTAATACAGTAAAATGTAAGCCCTGGCCATTTGCTATTGTCAAAGAATCATTATTTTCCAGTCCTTTAAAGGTATGTCACTGGTTAAGAAATTGGTTTTCTCAATGTTCATTCCTCACCCTTCTATTATGCTGTAGGATAACCAAAACTAGACAAAACTCTTCCCCAAAACTAGACATTAATTTTGATATCTGAGCTAGGAGGCGAGCAAAAAAAGCAAGACTCCTCCAAAGGGTAATTTGGGTTACAATTATATAGCTTAGCTGTACCATGTAGCTCAAGGGCACTTCCAGAACAACAATTTAACATAGGCCTGAATCCATTCGAGTGTGTCTCAGCACAGGCTGTACAGGAAGCCCAAGTTAAAACACCTGAAGGTCAGTGGTGTGACTTCCCCACTCCAATCACATCTTCACGTGAGTTAGAGAAGTCCTGAGTGCCCAAAGCCAGGGTGACATTCCAAGGAAAGGTATGTAATGTCAGGGAATGGCACTAATTCCTGAGATCAAGACAGATGGTTGACATTTGGCAAGAAGAAAAGAAACTCTGTCTTGGGTATCAGAGCCAGCAAGATGAGTAATACTACACTATAACACAGCCTGCTCCTCGGATTTAGCCCATGTTATTTGAGAAGTAAATGTCTTGCTCTTGATCCACTTCTTTTTGAGGCACCTTATCTTTCTGAGACACAGAATTGTCCACCCTCTGGCTTCTACAGAGAACTTACAGATGTTTGTATGCATTCCTTTACTGGAATTATTTCAGCTTCTTCACCTAAAAGCTATACATCTGATCTATATTTAGTGGTATCTTGGCCAGTTTCCTTATTGCAGAATTGCATTACTCTAGATAAGTACTGAATTCATGTTCCAATTTATTTATCTTGTTAAGCCTTTAGTAAAATGATAGAGTAACAATTGAGAATGGCACTTTTAACAGAATGTCTTTGGTAAAGTTTTCTGGGGCTGTTCTGAAGGTTCTGAGACCATTAGACAGCTATTTAGAGCTTGCATTTTTCATAGCACTACAAAAAAAACCCTAGCAATATTCTTCAAAAAGTAATACTAAGGATTAAAGCTTGAATTTCTTACACAGTTCTTACACAATGAAGAATTTCCACAAGCAGCTTGGAAGTGAAGTAAAATTTCTGAAACCTCAATTGAAATAAAACTCAAACATATGTTTCATTTTAAGGAAAGCCAACCCTGAGATTTTACCTCCAAATTATAGTTGCCCTTGTTGGTATTTATACAGCTCAGCAGATGATTGAAAAAGAATCAGTAACACATGGGGGAGAAATAAAGTTTTATTAATAAGATTTGGAATGCACCTCCAGCCCTTAAGCTGGACCTAGCACACTGTCTGCAAATAAAATAGTTAACATCATGTATACAAAAAAGTGCCAACATACCTGGGCTCAGACCTGGAAGGTAAAAATACATTATGCAAATCTTTGCAAAACTTAGGCACAGCTTTAGGAAAAAAAACCAAAAAAAAAAACAACGATAAAATAAAAATAAACTAAAAAAAGCATGAGGCATTTCAAGAAACCAAAGAAAAGTTGGATGTACATTTCAAATTCCCTTAATGTAATATAAGCAACATACATAAAAAAAAACCTTCCTGAAGTAGCCAGTGTTTCTGGACTGTATCTTCTGTATCAACAATACAACTCAATTTTCATGACAAAAGGTTATAAGAACTTGAAATCCACAGGAAAACTAAGATGCAAGGTCCAGATAATGGGAAAATAGTGCCAAAGCTCATCCTGATTTACTCTAAGTACAATATTCAATTTATTATTCCACCTGTAGAGCCATTTCTAAGAGTATGTCTTGAGGTATCAGTATAATGCTGACTATCAGGCAAGAACATTAACCAACTATTCAATACCAGCCATCAGTCTTCCTGCTCGTGGACTCTCTGTCAAGGTTTCCAATGATGTGATTACCAGTACCTCAAAAATGCCTCATTTACAGGACTCAGCATGATCACAACCCAAAGAGTTGTGACCCACAACTGGTCTAGCTGGGCTGGTGCTCATTTACTGGGGCACAACAAACACCCCACGGACTATATTTAGCTATGGAAAAGTCATCTATGCACACTTGCTCCTAAAAATCACACAGCACACAATTTAAGAGTAGGCATCTTTTCTCATAAAAATACACAGAATTTCACAGAACACAATGTGAATTAACAGCCTGCAATGTTATGAGTCCATAAAATCAGCTGTGTGTGCATCAAAAGCCTGAAGGCAACTGATGAGAGTGGGGCAATGAGGGTACAGGATGAAATTAAAGGAAGTGTGAAATGCAGACTGTGCAAGCAACAGGATAAATGACATGTACTGCTCTGAAAGATGGAAATGCAAAAGGGCTGGCAGCCTGCCAGGAGGATTACACAATGCACCACTTTCCTCCAAGGCATCTCTGTGACAAGGTACAGGAGTGCTCTTGCCAGTCAGCTCCAAATGACCCCTGCAGAAGGACTTGGCCTGCACCCAGCACGAAAGGCAGCACTGTCAGGGCATGGGGAAGCACAGCAGAACCAAGGGTGATGACAGGAAACTCAAGCTCTTGGTTAACTCCCTGGGGAAGGTGAGTTGAGTACAAGAAACTGAAGCCACCTCTGGTTTGGCTGCTACTCAGATGTGCTGAAGGATGCTGGGGAGTGTTGACTGTGTCTCTAATTACTTCTGACAGCAATGTAAAAGCAAGCTGAGATGTGCTGTCTCATAGGGCATCATCTCACTGTCATGAGTAGACTATCCACAACTTTTGAATCCTAATACAAGGAACATAAATTTCTAACAAGCTCCTCATAAAAATCCTCTTGTGAGTACCAAACATGCTACACAAGTTGTAAAGAATTTGAAAAGAAACATAAATTTCAGGGGTGAATGAGTTGCTGAATGCTGTTTTACCAGCAGATTGTTGCAACTGGTGTTTTAAGAAGAATATTTTGGTAGAAAGCCATAAAGTTTATTTACATAGATGGAGTTTCACCATCTCCCACTCCAAAGCAGGCTGGATAGGTTATGCTGACCTAATGTTTTCTTTCCCGTGGTTTGTGTGAGGCTGGGAACACATGTCAGGTGGTGGTTTAGTTTGCCCTTTCAGTATCCTGATGGGAGTCCTTTGAAATCCTAGTTTAACTTATGCAGCATGTGCACTACCATAAAAACAGTTTCAGAAATCCAAAATTCAAACAAAATCAAAATATTGCCTGTACAAGGAGCTTTGTGATGCCCCGACTTAGCAAGAATAATGTTCTGCAGGTCACAGACCCAATGTTTTTAGGAATATACCTTGCAAAATATCCACAGATCCTCAGTGTTCCCTTCCAACGAGTAGAATACAGCAACTTTCATGTTTTCTCCCAGGAACTAATTTTTTCCCTTATTTTCAGAGGCATTCTTAGTCCTCTCCTGGTATGAAAAAGGTGTTTTGGCATTAGGTAAGTTCAGTAGTTTGTATTCTATTTAAGACAGAAACCAACATATTTTTTAAAATGTTAGCCAGACTTTTACAGTATGATTTCAAAAGCTTTTCAGTTTTGCTACCAAACAATTTCAAATTCAACATTGCATCATTTTCTGCTGTTAAAACAAACCAACTGTTACAATGTGGCCTACAACCTAACTGAAATCCTTTAGCATACCTCTTTAACTGCTATGACACAGCCTCTGTTTAAAGAAAGATGGGATTTAATGTTAAAAACAGCCTCATGAAAGCAGCTGATACAAAATCTGTGCAGAATTATTCCTTTACAAAATTGCTTGCTTTTGCTGGCAGTCTTTTCTTCAAATGAAAAACAAACATTTAATTTTGGCAGATACCGACTACTTTCAAGTTACTTGTCCTTTTATTTCAATTTAAAACTGTCAGACATTTCTCATTAAAGTTGAAAGAATTTCTGTCTGATTGTAAAGAGAAACTCATGCTGATTTTTGTTACCAAATTCTGAACATTTCCATACCCTGACATTCCAGAAACCAATGATCTCATCGGCATTGCAACATTGTTTCAAAAACAAAGCCAAAGAATTTCTCTCATTGCTGATTAAGAAATTAAATGCCCATCATGCAAACCTGGCACCCAGCAGCAATTTGTGCCTGGGGAAGCTTTTAAACAAAGGTCCCATACTAAGTGTCTTCCACAGCCGGCATTTGTCAGGACTGGAACCAGGGCAAGGCACAAGCACATCCTGACCTTAAAACGGGACTTTCCCAATTCAGCTGCTCCCTGCCCGGTACAAGGCATCGAGCAGGTCACCGGTCTCTTCCCTCTCACCACCTGCAAACAATGATTATCCCGTTTACAAACAGACAGCAGAAGGCCTGGAATCACCCAGAGCTCCGGCAAGCTCCAACTTACACTCGTGCTTCTGCCGCACCTGGGAGAGGCCAATCCGGGCGCCGCAGGCAGGTGAGGCAGGCCCGGCGGGGCCAGGGCGCCTTCCCGCGGTAGCCGAGGTCCCGCTGTCGCTGCGGGCCGGCCGCTGGCGGCCCCGTGTGGCCGCGGCCTCCGCAAAGCCGCCCCGGGCGCTC
>VYZP01054252.1:343-14480 GCA_013400635.1 Hypocryptadius cinnamomeus
TACAGTGATTAGCAACTGCATTTTCCTTGACTGCTTGTACTTTGGTAGGAAAAAATAAATGAGCCCATAAGTATACATCTGTTAGGTTTAAATAATACATGAAAGTGACTGGTAGCATTAAAAAAGGAGAAAGCATATTTTTCAAGGACAAAATACTGTGTGTTCAAATGTATTTCTAACATCAAATACTAGCATTATACACTTAAATCAGGAACTTTACTTCTTTAAAAACATAATTATACTGTTCAAAGAAAACTACTGAAACTACTGTGTACTTTTATGAAATGATACAATGGAACTATACTTTGCAGAGAACATTTCATACAAACTGCATTATGAAACGTACCACAGAGATAAATAATAGTTACACAGTCAAATAACAAACAATACCAGAGAGAAAAGCATTAAGTTATGAGAGATGGAGAAGAATAAAGTCTACAAAATTTGAAAGGAAGATAGAGTCAGTAAGACAGATATAAAGGCATTTCTAGGAGGCAACAATAATAAAATGAAGGTTTTCAGAACAGCAAAAGTAAGACTGTATAAATAAGATACACAAGGTTGCTACTATGCAAGCAGATGAAGGAGAGTGAGTTACAGCTGCAGAGTTAAAGTCATCATTTATTTTCTGCCATTTTCTGACTAATGTTCACATGGTCAGTGAAACATTAGAAAGTTGAAACATGATGACAACCACCAATGTGAAAGTATGAAAAATTGGCAAGATGAGCCCAAGTAAGTGCTGTCAATACTAAACATGCAAAATAAATGTCACAGGGATTATCTGACTAAATGCTGGAGTAGTTAACCTTTGATGCTATGACTGGTCTTGAGTGAAAATAAGAAACCACCAGAGAAAAGCCAGTATGCTGAAAAACTTGTTACTGTTTGTGGAGGTCTTGAATCAAAGAATCAGATATTGATAAAAGAACAGATATGATAACTACTGGCCCCTTGAGCAATGCTTCAGATGAGCAAATTTAATACAATGGGCACCATACCACTCAGGAGAGATCTTATCATAGTATTAGTACAAAATATCATTTTAAGAGGTCTTAACAGACCTTAAGAGAGAATTAAGGAGAAAGGAACATCAGTAAATTCTACAATGAACAGTGTTGAATCTAAGAAAGGAGTAATTTTGTTAGTTGAGTTAATGATTTTGAGGTCAGTTTGTGTAATAGCACCTAGTGTCTGTCTGGAGTTCATTGAGCAACCACAGAGGAACAGTCAGAACAAAGGTGTACAGTACTGTAAAAACTGCAGAAATTGTGCTATTGAAAAGGCAAATCAACCCCTTGATATAAAAGGGAAAAAGAGCACATATTGCCTTTCATGTTGAATTGAAAAGAAACATTATAGGAGTTGGATTTTTTCTTTCCCCCAGAATTCTCTGTAGGTTGGTATTCTTCTTTTTACTAGAAAAATGAAAAGACAGGTGAAAATAACAACTACCTTCACTAAAACTGACAGTGAATTTCCAGCTTTCTTTTGAAGAATAGGAATTTAATAGATAAGGTGTATCAAAGACTCTCCTTGTGCTTGTGTACAAATTGACTAGCACCATCAGCTTTATAATGTCTAGAAAACTTTTCAGTCTCTTAAGTGTTAGGAATTTGATCTGGAAGGAATCCAGCATTTAATGGAATTCCAGGAGGATGGACCAGTAACATCCTTACACAGCAAGAAAACCTCAATTGAAAAAATTAGAAGCCCTTAAAAACTGTGAGGCTGAGTGAAATGAGCACTGAAAGTAAGATAGCATTGTTATTTGACTCACATCACAGGTGACTTGTTCTATATTTATTTAGGATTAATTTCCTTTGTTTGCTTGTTCATTAACTGGCTGAAATGAACAAAGTAAAGAAAATGTTGCATGTTATTTCAATGTGGAATAAATCTTCCCTTTAGATGACAACTTTCCATAAAATGCATTTAATTCACGGGCTATTTAATGATTCAAACTTTGAAAATCAAACTATATTATATTACTTATTATGCACCAGTTCTCCTCAAAAACTCTGAAAGCATTTCCCCTGCAATTACAGTATAGTAAGCAGTAGTTAATCTATCAATCACAGTTGAGTCAGTATTTCTGAATCACATTTCACAATGTTGCCTTAGAAATGACCATGTAAATCTGTGAGAAAATAAGGATGAGCAGATATAAATAAACCAAATAAATCCTTCTACAAACTTGTTTGAATCAATCTCTGAACTATGATCTACAAAAGCTGACACTGATTATATGAAATCCATACTGGGTCATACAGATTAATCACAACAATCGCAATGTTGTGACATGAAAAATTGCAAGGACCAATGAAAGCTTCTGTTTAGATTAAAAAAACTTCTGGCTGATAGAGTAACTATTTTTTTTGCCAAAATAGAAAGTTGAAGTCAAATTAACTGCTGCTCTGTATCAAGTCTGTCTTAATAATGAAACTTACTGCAATGACAGAAAAATAGAAATGTTATTGGCAGAATGCATGGCAATAGATAAACGTAACAAATGTACAAGCAACAGTTATTTTTTCAAGAAATAAGAATCAGATCTTTTTTCCAAGGCACAAAATTATCTCCATAGGTCTGACATCTATAACACCCTAGAAAAATTGTCTGCTATTGTTATATCATGTCAGTTTGATTCAAATTCTTGATCCAAGGTCCTTGCAGGCAGTTGCAAAGGCTTTTGAATCCTAGGTACAATTACAAACACATGATGTTTTTCATATCTAAGCTCTTATATATGCTATGGGATTAAAATCTCTTCTTCAACTCCCCCAGGGGAAAAGTGTTGTACTAATTGGCATTGGAACACTGAGTTTCTTATTCATCAGAATTGTTTCTAATAAGAAAAATGTATAATGAGTATTCCACTGAAAAAAAACCCTGCCAATGTAAAATGTGTAGGCATCATTTGTATGCTTTTTCTAGAAATCAAAAAGTAGACTATGATGGTTTATCTCCCTCACCTGCCTTAAACCTAATAACAAACCAGCTACATAGGTTTCTTTGGCTCCTGTTTTGGGTAATTTACACATTGTTTTGAATAAATATGCCAAATTTTGCAAAATTGGTGTGCAAGTTAGTATAGGGTACCTACACTCAGCAATGTTAAATCCAATTTACAGGGTGTGGCTGAAGCTGGTCTGAAAGATGCTTCTGCAGGGCTTTTACATTCTCCTAAGCAGTAGTCAGGCAACTAACAAATGACAACCAATTAATAGAGCTTGACTAGGCAGACATTTCTGTCTGGATAGGTTCCCTGAGACAGAAACAACCCTGTTTCTCCTATCACAGTCAACGAAGATGGAAAAGAGAACATGAGAAGCCTTGCATCTTACTCTCCTTCTTCTGCTGCCTGTCTGAATATTGATCACCAAACTGGGACCCACCACAGATGGGGGACACTCACTTGAACACATAACCACACATGGGAGGAATTCCAGAGGTGCTAAGCAATCAAACTGGCTTTGGCTTCACTGAGAATCTTCTAATAAATACGTCTCTTGTTTACATCTCTCATTATATACATTATTTAATACAGCTTTATTTGTCACAAAATGTCTGAATTTCGTAGTNTCACAAAATGTCTGAATTTCGTAGTCTCCCATAATAACAGAATGGCAAATTTTACTGGTGTGTCAGAATGTTATCTCAATTAACAACTTCAGAGATCTGATGAAACAGCAAAAACCATAGCCTAATAACCAAAGAAATATGTCTCTTCCTACGGCTGGGGTAGGAAGAGACATATTTTGATCTTTTTATGTTCATTACTGTTTTATAAGAAAGTTCCAAGGAATGTAATCTTATTCCTCAAAATTGAGAATTTTTTGTAACAGAAACTAAGTGCCAATAAAAATTTTGTTGCCAATGTACAAGTATAGATTTGATATAAAATTCTGGAAAAAAATGTTATAGCTATGACTTTTTCTCTTTTTTTTTGGTGATATACTTCACCACTAAAAAGTATTAGAAATGGTAAACATAAAACATATTTATTATACAGTTATAAATGAAGTATTGTGCCATTAAGCATTCCTCTAAATTTACAGGCCTGTAAAAATAACTTTACTTTTAGGATCACTCAGGTAAGTCTCCGCCTTATGTTATTTTAAATCTTTTTTTATATAATAACAGGAAAAATAGTACACAATTACAGCACAGATTAAGTTTTTTACTTCTGGTGAAACCCACTTCTCATCTCTCTCCTAATCTAGATCTCTATTCAATATTAATTTCCTTTCTGCACCCTCCTTTTTAAAAACAGCTAATATAATCTAATCTACTGGTGACATTTACAGGGAATGAATGAAGACCTGTTTACTGAAACCTTATATTAGTTAGTTCATTTAAACTACCCTTCCAGGAAGATATCAAGGATTAAGCAAGTAGCATCTGACACATATTCCTCCAAGGACTTTTGTTCTTTCCAATTTCTTAGAAGAAATCTGGTTAAGTTTTAACTCAATTTCTCATCAAGAATTGCCACCTGCATTTAATTTGATGCACAACAGAAATCTGCAGACTCACAAATACTAAAATGCATCACAAACTTTTTGTGCATTAGCTTTAAATCTATTCAACATAATGCACGAAGGAAGATCAATTTAACTGGAAAATAGGTTTGATGTGGAACTGGAGAGGCAGTTCAAATCTGTGGTCAGCCTCAATGTTTATGTGTCATCCTGGTCAAACATCACGTGGTCCCAAAACTACTTATGTGCCTACAGAGAAACCTATTCAGGAAAACACCATCTGGCTGCTTCACCACCTAAAGTTTACATAGCAAGCAAGGGAAAAACCAAACCTCTCTTCACTCTCTTTGCTGTCAAACCCTTCTGCATCCTCCAACTAATCATGTCATGTGCTGAAGCACAATACAAGGGTTGTGTGTTAAGTTCTCCCCTCACTATGACATACATTTATGTTCTCATTTGAGATATTTCTAGGCCATAAAATTCTGCCTATATGCATCTCAATACCTTGCCCAGTATTTTGTCTGTGTTTAGTCCCATTCTTCAATGCTCATGTCTACTTATTTAGGCTATGCAGAATTCATAGCCTAAATAAGGCTTCCCTTGTGGCTGTATGCCAGTCACACAGGCAGCCATAAAGCTTAGGGAGCATTTGCACATGTAAATACTGTAAAGAATCTAGACCTTAACCTTTCTCTAGCTACACTTTCTTTAGAGGAAGAAGTAATGAGAAACATAACAGAAATACTGGAATATTCAGGAATTTAATATTGCTGGCTAGAAAAAAGCATAAAACAAGTAGGGTGAACCCGTTGCATCCAATGTGCTAGTAGAAGAAATTAATTTTATCATATTTATTTACTTTTAGGTGGCATTGTATTGTTCTGCAAAAGATCTGGGAAATCAGTATCTGGGAGAATTACTATATTGAACAGGAAATAACACCTTCTTCCATGGACAGACAGTTGAAACAGTCTAATCACTAGCAAACATTCACTACCAGCAGAAATACTGAAATAAGCACTTCTCTTTGAGAAAAGGAAGCTGGAGAGATACAGAGACAGTATTAAGCCTAATGTACATACCTAGACATTATTACTATTACTAATGATTTCCAATGATGGCACAGTAATCCCTTTTTTTCATGTTTTAAAGAGCAACCTATAACTACTACTAGACCACTTCTAATCTATTAGACTTATAACTCTATTTATTTAGGCTTTCACCTGTGTGAATATTCTGCATGAGTTTAATATGCTCATTTTAAAATTATAATGATTTCTGAAAAAAAAGAGAAAGAATGTAAGTCCGCAGGAACTGTACAGTAAAGCAATTTCTGGTAAAAGTCAGGCTCCATCCACAAATAGTTATACTTACTTGTAGCAGTGTTTTATGCAAGTAAACTGCTTATTTTGGAGACTTTATTGTTTGCTTGTATGAACAAGAGATGGGCACAACATTTTAGTAAGATAGACATTTGTTCAAAATTATTACTACTGAAATATATTGCCTGATTATAAAATGTTTATTCTAAGGTTTAATTTCTTCATAATATATCCAGTAAAAATTCTAGTAATCCAACAGGACTGGCTGTCCTCCAGCACATACTTCTAATGAATGGGTTAAATTTACTTATAGCTTGATACCTGATTACAAATTCAGAGCTGCAGTCATAAAACTAGTCATAATCATAATTGTACTGTACAGAAAGAAAATGTCTACAAGAATTTTTTTTCTAGTATCTGGAAAATATTTAGAGCATATGGCATTATTACTTATTACAACATGATATCATACATATCAAATATTAGCATGTCTACTAATTATAGAATATAATCAAATCTATTACAGTCAGTAGTAGACAGACAGTCTACTTGTTTGGATAATGATTATCAACTTTCTTTTACTGGGAAAAAATAGTAGAAGTAGTGATATTCATATATCTGAGAGATTCATAGTTAACAAATGCAAATGAGAGGATGATGCAATTTTAGTCTTATTTAAAGATTAGTAGTAATACAGACAGTTCCTTTGCATTGGTTAAATTTTTCGTAAACTATAAAATTGAGACAACAACCTGGTTTCCTTTATTTTGGAGAATGAATGCATAGAGACAGTTTAATTAGGAATAGCAGAACAGTTCTTCCAGGAAAAGATATCTTAATCACATAAAAATAAGAAATCTGCATAATATATTAACTTTTTCAGTTATGAACTGATGAGGAGCAATAAGTGATTAATAACTTGACACAGACATCAAAGCAGTTTGACTTCAGAACTCAGTTGAGTAACCACGGAGCTCGTTTCAACAGTTTTATTATGGGATCAGGTAAATATTTAGCATCTAATCATGGGAGAGTATAAATTTCATGTCCAAGAGAGAGCTTTCTGGATGTTTGCTCAGCGCTCTCATCTTCCCCACACAAGAATGAGAATAAAATAATAATTACATATGAATGCAATACAAGCTGCACATTCAATCAAGTCCCCTGAGCAAACTAATGCATGTAAGAAAAACCAAGAAATTAAATTCCGCACAAAGATTTTGCTCACGACTTTTATAAATTATAGATTACTCCATTTGATTAAGCTGTTCCTATATTAGTCATGTTGTAGCAGACAGCAAAAAAAAGAAAAAAAAAAGCAAAGGTTTTGCCAAAAAAACTTGCAACATCATTTAAATTATGTTTTAAAAGTTTGCCACTATTATCAACTTTTCTTCAAATCCTTTCCCTGCTAATCTTACCAGATTAGTAAACATTAGCAGGTCGGTGCCTTCATGGCAGGAACCCCTGGAACTGTGGCCTCACCTTTTAAAAAAACTATGCTAAAGTACTTGAATGCATCCCAAGAAGGGCATTGAAGAGGGTGAAGGGATGGAAGACAGCCAGAAGGATCCAGGGTATGAGTGGTGCCTTGGAGGTGCAACACAGTAGGCAGGAACAGAGCCACAGGGACCCTGAGGAGCCCTGACAAGGGCCGTGCTCAATGTCACTAAGGACAAGAAGCAAGCCATGGGAGCAACCCCTGGGCCCATCCTGGAAGTTTGGAAAGCTTCATCCCACT
Organism: Hypocryptadius cinnamomeus; assembly: GCA_013400635.1. NCBI lineage: Eukaryota > Metazoa > Chordata > Aves > Passeriformes > Zosteropidae > Hypocryptadius > Hypocryptadius cinnamomeus. The sequence goes on from VYZP01054252.1 coordinate 7,894, forward strand.
AGATGGGAGGCATGAGGGCAGCAGGCACCTGGTCAAAATGGCCCAAAGGAGGCTAAGGGCTGTTCTCAGCAGTGCAAAGGAAGGCAAAAGGTGCTGCAGGGGACAAGAGGCTGCCCATCTTTTAGTAGACAGAAACCTGGCCAAGAGTGCCCAGAGAAAACCTTAACATCACATGCTTGATGCTGCAGAGGAAGGCAAAAACCTGCCAAGGGCCAGTGGAGAATTCCTTCCTGACTCAAAGGTGGTAATCAGCTATTCCCTGAACTGTACAACACCTGCCTCCTCATCCCACACAGTGGGCATACTTCTCAGGAGAAGCCTGACTTCTGTTCTGCTCCAAGCACTATGTGGAGCACACATAGTGGAAGTACACTGGGATCCTTTGCAACACCTCTGTGCCTCTTATGACTGCTGCCCCTGGTTCCACATGGAATATGAGGACAGGGTGTTCTGGAGTACTCCTTAAGTACATTGCCTTTGTGTTACCATGGCTATTCAGCTGAAAAATATTTCAATCCCTCAGATGAGCTTTGAAGGGACCCTCCTGGGAACTGGTTTTGCAGTGGAGCACCTCCAGAAGACCTGTCCTGCCTTCAGTTCTCCTCCCTCAGCTTCAAGTGATTCTACCAGCTCCTCAAGGACTTCTCTGTGATGTATTCCAGCTGATTTCAGGCCAACTACAGCAGTGGGAGATGGGAGGGTGCTCCCTTTTTTCCTGTTCCAGGGCATTGTGACTGCAGTGTTGCAGGACGGTGGCACTGTGCCACCAGGGTGACGGGGTGCTCCATTCACAATTCCACTTGCAACAGCCTCATCCTCCACCCAGCACTTTCATAGGAGGACCTTTGGGATGCTGGCCCCAAGGCAGTCCCTGTGCCACAGGGCCCAGCGTGCTGTCCCTGCCCTTGGTGACCATGCACTCAGTACAGCTGCTGGGTGACAATGACACGTTCTCTGCCTACTTGGCTCCCAAGAACAAGCCTCATGCTGTTACCTTTCTTTCAGACCATGGAGAAAAACAATCCTGCAGCTCAAAGGCTACCTCTATTATCTGTCAAGTTATGCAGAGCTCTGCATTACATACTTCTCCTCCTCTGAAGGATACCTAAATGTTTACTGCCTTAGCTCTTGTTGTAGCATGAACAAGTGATTTTCATGAACAAATAATCCACTTCCTCAAGAAAATTATTTCAGTAGCCTACATTTTTAAATAATAATTAATAATAATAATAATAATAAACAAAGATATTAGTATTCCTTAGAGTTAAAATGAAAGATTTTTTTTCCTCTCTGTGCTGAGCTTACATAGGACTAAATACAAGACAAAGAAAAACTGAGGATTTTCTGAGATTTCAAAATATCCAGGCATCCAGATACAAGATGATGTACAACCTACAGTTACTTGAAAGAGCCTTATAAGGATGCTATTGACTACTGTAACCTGTGTAATACAGGATAAAGTGAAGAAAAAAAAAAACAAAACATGGCAAAGGCAATAAAATGGTATTCAAACCATCTGCATCTCAAACCATTCCAACTTGTTTAAAGAGTTACTCATTACTCTATTGCATTATTTAACATTGCCTTTTTTTTTTTTTTTTTGACCCTTCCATGATCTAATCACCATCTTATTCTGTTTTTCTGTTGTTGTCTTGGGGAGTCCCATTCTAACTAATGACAGCTGGAAGGTCCAGCCAAGCTCTCAATGATAGCAAAGTACTGCATAGACTGTTAAATTTTGCAAGTTAATAAAGTATTTCCAGCTGTGTGCAAGGGACAAGGTTTGTTAACACATGAAAAACCCCAGTTTATTCAATTTTTAATATTTCTCATGCTTTCTTTTCCCTGATTTTTACAATGTTCCCCCCACCATCAGCTTTTTTGAGAATGGAGATTTTTTTCATAGCAAAAAATATTGCAAAAAACTAAGGTATACTTCAAAAAGAAAGCTAATTCAACTATTCCTGTTTTGTGGTTAGCTCTGTAGAATTTGTAACCTCCTAGCTATCTACTGATCTGTGTTAATAACATGACAGTTGTCACTGTGTACTCTGGTACATAGTGGACATAATGGACATAATACACAGTATTAAAAGCATTGTCATCTGAGGTATAATCTCTGCCTACAAAGTCACCTTTCTGGACTGAGATAGATTATTATGTAAATGCACATGGATCTCTCTCACTGAAAGGCAGCTTTCACATCCATTTTCATATAAAAAGTTTGTATGGTTGCAAAGAGATGTGGAGAGAAGAAGAGGAGAGGGAGAAGGCACATGTGGGGAGCCTTCCAGCCATATGGCCAGGAATATCTGCAGGCTGAAGCCATGGTATAGTTTCAGCCCATTCCCAGTCCTACATAACTTCCTTTTCGTGAATTTGATTTGGAAAAACTCAGCTGCAAAGCAGGTTTTACTTCCAGTCAGGACATTGTTATATAATCTGTTCCTCATGCAGAGCACGGCTGGATATGTATGTCTGTCTGTCTGTCTAACCAATGAACTGGCAGAGGGAGGGGAAGAGCAGCAAGGAAGTGCAGAATCCTAAGCCTGTGTATAGATCCAGAAATGAAGAACTTTAATCCTATTTGGCATGATGATTTTTAATTCCAAAGAAACTTTGTCTTGCTGCCAGTTACACTGTGGCCATATTTATGTACCAATATGCTTCATGTGTTCTGTTATTTGGATGAATTATTTCAAACTTTGATTGGCAATCAAAAAACCAGTTGACAGAATGTGGCTGTATGGGATTAAAGCTGGATGCTGGCACTCTGTCACACAGAGAGTATCCCCACAGTAGGTAAGTAATAATCACCCAGAAATGTTCTGCTGCATGTATCTGATTACTTAAATTAATCTTTAATGTGAAATTATTCTCAAAAACTGGCATCTAATTCATCTCACTGTGTTATAGAGAGAATCACACTGTTTACACATTCATAAAACACCAGAAACAGACACAAGAAAATTTTTCATTTTCCACTCCCTTTTTTTCACATGTAACACAGAAATTTTCATCAATATTGGCTTAAGTGCTGCATAATTTCCAATGGCAGATTTGACACTGTATTTTGAAATCATTTTAGTATTCCCTCATTGTGATTTTGTCATTTAAATCCATGATTCTAGCTATAATAAAGTTAGGAAAGCTTTGGAATTCTCCAAGACTGCCAGGATAAACTATTTTTAAGTAGTAATCCCTGTTCAATGTCCTGTGCTTAAATCTGAAAGTACAACAGTACCACCTGGACTGTAACAAAACACTAGGTTGTTAATGTTAAGTAAAGGAGGTGAAAAGGGACCTGTGCTGTCACAAGAAATGCAGCATGTGGATCACTGTGACAACAATGCAAATTCCATTGCTAACGCAATTATAGGTAGTTAAGAGACAGAGATATGGATGATTTCTTTTTTTCTCAGTAGCACTTCAACTGCCTATAATTATACATACCTGCATGAAATTATATGTATTTATACTATTTAACTACTGGTAAAAAGAGAATTTTCCTTAGCTTTGGTGTTCCCCTGTAATTAGATCTCAGCTTGCAATCTGTGCAATAAAAAAAAGCTCATGTGAGGAGAGGAAGACAAAATAAAAACACACTGATTCAACACTTATACCTCCTAAGTACAAGTGGAATACTCTAACATCACTATTCTTATATTTTTCAAAACTGCTGGAAATAAAATCCAGAAATCTTTTCCATACCTGGCCAGAATTCAGCTCAGCAGAACCTGGGACTTTGGAAGCAGTTACCCTCAGGCAGGTGTAACCTAAAAACTCAACAAACCCTCAGTAACTTTTGTTATGTTCTTACTGAGAAAACTCTCCCCTCCTTACTAACCACTCTGGCTAATGATGAAAAATGCCACCATTTACAACTTCACCTTTTGTCCCCTGAACCAAATGGCTGAAGCCAGCAGTAGGAATAATTCAATGTGACAGTTTATCTTTTTGCCCAGTGGGGGTCTTTACTGAAGAGTGGCTATGAAAGCAATTTCCATGTTGATGATGATGATGACTGAAGTCTTTATGATTCAGATCCAAACTAGTTTAAAAAAGCAGGAGGATCCCACTATGACAAGCCACAAGTATCTTCCCCTTTCAAAAGAAGTGAAATTGAGTTGATATATAGCACACATAGTACTTGCATTCCTTAAAAGAAAGCCACATGAAAATGTTATATATAATGTCATATTGTAGCAGAAGGGTTTGTAAACTCTTATCTGCAGATGTTAATAAGACAGCCATGAAAATCCAGTCAGATCTAAAGCTTGCCACTGAAACTTCTCAGACAAAGGGTTTGTTCTAAAGTGCAAAGTAACGAGAAATAAACTTTCAGGGGTAAACAACAAACTTGATTACATCTCAATCATTGAAAAAATCAAAGTCAACCTTAAGAAACTTTTTTGGATACTATTCTAATTTTCCTGGGACTATATGACTGCTACTCTGCTTGCAACACAATCTTCCTGTGCTTAAAAAGCATAAATGTAAAACAGTTTTAACTTTTATGAGTCTGATGTCAGCGCCCGAGGTGACAGAAGAGAGAAACAGACTGAGAATATATTCCCTTATATAAAGAAAATATAAATACATACATATGTAAGCATAGATAAAACACTGTTATTTATGCCAAACTCCATTATGAATACAGATGTTTATATATATAATAAACTCAATATATAATGCACAAAAATATAGAAAGCATAATAATATTTTGATGTCATAAAAAGCCACTATATATAACTTTTATGTGGCACATGGCATTATATGAAATATTTGGATGTATATTATGTGTTATAAAAAGAAATAGCTTCTAAATAGTACCTTCTATGAGAACTTAACTTCCAAAATAAGCTGCTCAACATATAGGAAGCCTTAAGACTTGTATTTCATAAGTGTATCATAAAGCTTTGATACTAATTAACTTACACTGTAAGTTACTTGTAATTACATTATAATCTATTTCAAAACCTTAATTCTGATTAACTTCTCTATAATAATGTATTTTTTTCTAATAGAAACCGGCATAAATCGGTTCAATCATTGAGATCAATACAAATTGTGGCATAAGCTTAAATTTATCCGCTGGAGGAAAGCAGAGACTTAATTAGCTGTATCTTCATGTCCTTTCTTTCAAGTCAGTTTGCATTTCCAAAATCAAATATTAAAAATAAAACCAAGTCAAACTGACAAATACTGACCACAGAAATTCTTTTTAATTTCAGGTATGTGTGAGGAGACAGAACAAACTTCATCCCTACGACACCAGCTTGTCACATGCTCCTTTCATTATGACTTCAGCCTTCAACAGGTCCATGAGGAGAATCAACACAAAGTAGCCTGACCTGCCAGAACAACTCTCTGGTACAGCCCAAAGCATGTCCTGTAACCCTGAGATTACTGCAGTGGGATACTGGGTCTGGCTGGCATGGAGTCACTAAGTTAATCTTTTTCCCAGCAGTCCATGGGTGTCGTGTTCCCCAGCTGTAGCTAAACCATGCTGGTACCAGACTGCTCTTCTGGCTGCTGCTGGACAGTGCCTGTGCAGAAGCACCAAGGCCTCTCTGCACACCCTTCCCCTTAAAGGCCAGCAGGAGGGAGTGGGTAAGAGACTGGACAAAGACAAAGCTGGGGTAGCTGAGCCAAACTGAGACTTTGAAAGCAGAGACTTTGGAAGCAGTTTCCCATGGGAAATTCAATACTCTACAACAGCATGCCCAGCAACAAAACCTCAGGGAATGGAAGAGGAAAGGAGTATGTTTAGTGTTATGGAGTTTCTCCCCCAAAACAACCACTACATGCACTGAGGCGAGGCTCTGCTTTCCAGGGAGCAGCTGGACATTCGCTTGCTGATGCAAAGCAGTGAACAAATGTATCTTTTTGCTTTGTTTACATGTGCAGCTTTTTCTTTTCTTATTAAATTGTCTTAATCCACAAGTCTTTTTGCCTTTCTCCTGTTTTTCTCCCCATCTCTCAGGACAGGGGAGAGAGCTAAAGGTAGGGGCAGTGTTTGGCTGCTGGCCATGGTCAACCTACCACAACCCATTTAGTGCAAATGGATGTCTACATTTCAGGAAGAGAAGGCATTTTGCAAAACCAAAGCAGTATGCTATATTTTGCTTTTTTCACAGTAGAATCTATGTCTGAGAGGCTCTTAAAATAAAGTAGGAAATTAAAAGAATGCATTTCTTTATCACAACTATGCAGATATTTGTTGATGATATCCAAAATCACTGAGCCAGCAGAATATCTATCCTTGGAGATATAAAAAGCTCAACTGGTCCTGAGTAACCTGATGTAGCTTTGAAGTTGTCCCTGCTTTTAGAGGGCAACATGAGCTCCAGTAGTTGGTTATTACTTGAATTATTCCAGGGTTCTCTGGTCCTTGCTTCTTTCAGAGCACTATTTGACAAAGCCATTTTCAGCTTTCCAGCAGGCTTGCAATGGCTTTAATGTAAGGTTTTAATGTAAGGTAATTTTCATGATAAGCCAAGCTGCCTGCATTCAGGAGTTGGGCTACTAGCTCTTTCTGTCTTTCCTGGTATTTTCTGTTTTTCACCAACAAAGAAACCATTAAT
>VYZP01054261.1:0-16209 GCA_013400635.1 Hypocryptadius cinnamomeus
CTATAAGAAATTCTGCCTACCTTTGCTGTAATAATGTTATTACAATATTTAAGTAGTGCTGGATGGTCATATTTAGCCTCATCTATGTTTGTGTTGATACCTCATATAAACACAATAACACAGAGACCTAGTATCCTCTGGTAATCTAAATGGACATATTTGATGAGAGGTTGATAGTAGGTGGGGTGGTCTATGAAGCAGAAAAAGTTGTGTGCTTACAGATTTCGTGGACTTGCAACAGTCTTCTTGTATAAGAATTCCCTCTAGTGGCAGAAATCAAATGGATCAAAGCAGCAAGTGGTACCACTGAAGAAAACACCAGATGAAAGAATTAGATTTTGCTTAATGTACATCAGTCTTAAATAGAGCGTGCAGCAGTTTTCCTTCATAGTGCTTCCCAATGAGACACAGTAACCTTCTTTGTGTTCTGACAGAAGAATACAGAATACAGGACTTTGAAGACCAGTAGCTTAGAGAGACATTACAAACTTGTTGCTAGTAAAACAAATATTACTTGATTTTTAAAATAAATTGTTTTGGTATAGTAAAGGAAATACAGTATTTTATACATGAGTGTTATGTAAGCATATTCATGTAATATTATTTTCTTTAACTTGGTGAGAATAAAAATTTGATTTCATGTTCATATTCTCCTGTTTTTCTTGCCTGTTGCAGAATAATGACACTGAAGATGAGGAGCGATTATGGCGAGATCTTATTATGGAAAGAGTGACAAAATCTGCTGATGCTTGTCTTACTGCTATAAATATTATGACATCACCAAATATGCCTAAAGCTGTATATATTGAGGACGTAATAGAAAGAGTTATTCAGTACACAAAATTTCATTTGCAGAACACTCTCTATCCTCAGTACGATCCTGTGTATAGAGTGGATCCTCATGGTGGTTAGTATGCTAAGAAATCTTTCCATATTAAAAGCTATAAAAAGTTAATCTACTGTATGATGATGTGAATGACTTTCTGAAATAAGAATTTTTGTATGCAGCTTTTATACTGACAGTTCTTTATTATCACATACAGTATCCTGAATTAATGCACTGTTAGTTTGAGGATGATGAAACAGAGTAAAAAACCAATGAAATGTGTCATCTGAAGAACTTAGTCATGTAGCACCTTGGTTTACTGTGATAATGTCAATGTAACCAAAGTATTTAGACTAAAGTATTTAGAAGTTTGAAGTTCAACTTTTTATGTATAGTTATTCTGTGTTGAAATAAGTGATGTCATAGTAATATGAAATACAACTCACCATATTATAGCCATAGTATAGTATAGCATATATATAGTATATATAGTATAACCATGTATATAATGATTTGTTTCGAGGAAAACTATTTAGCTTCTAGCCTTTTGTTTTCATGTACATACCTACAGATGCATGGCTTCAATTTCAAGATCCTTTTTAAAAATCTCAGGTCCAGCATTTAGAGTAATTGTGAAAAATATTTATCATGTGAAATTCCTGCTTTGTAGCTGATGCTACTGAGTAGTTTTCTAAATTGCTTTTGCAAAGCTGTAGTCATGCAGTTGTTTTGGGGGCACTTTGTGAGGAAGATCATCTTTCTAGTATTGCAAACACTGAAATTATTAATGAATATGTATTTTATTTTCTAGGTGGCGTTTTAAGTTCAAAAGCAAAACGTGCCAAGTGTTCCACCCACAAGCAAAGAGTTATAGTGATGTTGTATAACAAAGTTTGTGACATTGTCAGCAGCTTGTCAGAGTTGCTGGAGATACAGCTTCTCACTGATACAACTATTCTTCAGGTAGGTTTTTTCAGAATTCTTGTCCAAAAATGTTAGCTTTGCTTTTCCTAGAGTAAATGTGAAGTGTAGTTGTCTCAGCAAACATGAAGTTTGACATCAGTACAAGCTTTTGAATTCTTAACATCGGAGTGACTAGTTTGTTGTGTAGTATGTCCTTTGCATCTTCTCTTCTGCATTTAAGAGAAGTTTAACCTGCTTGTATTGAGGTATAGAGTAGTAGAATCATTTACACTGGAAAAGATCCTTAAGAACATTAAGTGTAAACTGCCAAGTGCACCACTAAAACCATATTGTTAAACATCCTGTCTCCATGTCTGTCAAATGTCTACGGGGATGTTGGCTGAACTGCTTCCATGGGCACTTAAAATCCAATCTAAACCATCCCTGGCGCAACTCATGGCCCATTTCCTTTGTCTTGTCACTTGTCAGCTGTGAGAAGAGACCAGCCTCACCTGGCTACACACTTCTTTCAGGGTGTTGTAGAGGACTATAAGGCCTTCCTTGGAGCATCTTCTTCTCCACGCTAAACAGCCCGATAGACCATCAGCCACTCCTCATAAGACCTGTGCCTTAATTTAATAAATTTATTTGCAAATAATATAAAGTAGTTGTTGATTGCCTTACCTGCTGAATGAAAAAGCGACTTATGAAATTGCCTAAGTACCAGTTTGTTAGTCCTATATACTTAAAATAACTTCTATCCATTGATAGGTGTCATCGATGGGAATAACACCTTTCTTTGTAGAAAATGTCAGTGAGCTACAGTTGTGTGCCATCAAATTAGTGACTGCAGTAAGTACTTTCTAATTTGTGGGTTCTCAGCCTGTCCTGCTGAGATTTCTTAGGGCATTTACATAGGCTATTTTTTCTCTCTGGTAGAGAATAGGAGTGTAGAATTAATGCTATTCTTGCATGTTTTTACTGTTTGATATCATAATATGGAAATAGTGTTGTATCTACCTGAGCTGCCCCCATTTGCAGAGTACTGTAGACAAAGAAATTGCCTACTTCCATCAAGAAGCTTCTTAATTTTGATTGTCAGTTAAAGTGTAAACACAAACTTCCTCTTGCCTGTCCCTTTTTTATTTTAAGAAGTTGCTTTTTTTAAAAATCTTTAATCCTAGCTATGTGTTTTTCATTATTTCCTATGTTCAGATTTGAACTTATGCAATAAGTCATAGAACTAGTATGGTATTTCTGTATAATAGAACAAATTATTTTCCTCAGAAGAGGTGACTATCTGAAAAAAATCACGGGATAGGTAAAATATTATTTCAGGAACAATGTAGTGCAACACAAATGCCCTTGTTCAAGTGGGAGATTTTAATCATTGTAAGAATTATATACTTTAGTGTTCTGCCCAAATGAAAGGGGAGGCAAAATCAACAGTTCTGATTCTGTAAATTGAAAGAACATATCATGTCAGGCATTAACATTAAAGCCTGGCATATCAAGTAAAACTGTTTTCTCAAATGTACTCTGCAACCTACATGTGTTCACGTAGATTGTGTTGCAACAGAGTTTCCCTTTGTACTGAGAGAAATAAATACTAAGTCCAAAAACTTAGTATTATACTGTTTGACTTTCCTATATAGTGTGCTATACCATTGACAAAAATATTTTAAATAGGAGGTATTTTCAAGACCTATTACGCATTTATGTTATATAAAGATTTTAAAAAATCTCTATTTGGAAAAGTTTTTATGTATTTTTTGAAGTGCTTGCATTGAGAAAGCAACTCATTAACAATAAGGTGAATTGTAATTTATTGAAGAGTCATGTGAGATGTATGCTGTCATGTAATTATTTACAATATATTTAAAAAGCTATATTTTATGTAACAATAAATCATTGTCTAATAATCCTGTAACTATTAAATAGGTGTTTTCCCGGTATGAAAAACACAGACAGCTTATATTAGAAGAGATTTTCACTTCCCTCGCACGACTGCCAACTAGCAAGAGGAGTTTGAGAAACTTCAGGTAACTTCTGATGTAAATAATAACTTGGAGACTATAGCATTTATAGTTTTGTAAATGTAAGATTTTTTCAGGTTGAGATTTCAAAACCAATTGTTCGACAAATGTCTTGTAATAATTGCTCAATTTTATGCTATCACTTTAGTGCCTACTTACAAAAATAATTGAAACATTATTTTTCTCACTAAGAATGTGAACGGGTGTAATATTAGTGTGCATTGAGGATTATTTTTTGTGGGTCAATTCTTTAATTCTGTTTGTATGTAGCTACATAATTTCTTCATTGCTAAATCTTTGTAGGAAAATTTTGGCTGAATTGCTCTGAGGATACACTCAGAGCACTCTTTTCAGGAGAGGAATCAGTTTCACATCCATATCATCTCATACATCAGGGTTTACCATCTTTTGAAGTTGTTAAGTGTAGCAATAAGGTGGTGTTGGTGTGTGTATGGGCAGTAAACTCATACTATTTCTGAGGTTACATCAGAAAGAAACATAGTCTTCTTACCAACTTAAAGACAGTTGCCTGCTGAAGTTTGTAGTATGCAATGCTGCTGCAGATTATTGTAGGTGTAGCCCTTGTAGAAGTCAGTCTAGGTCATGGTCATTATTTTCTCTTTTCTGAGAGTCCTATGCATTTCACATACATTAAGTACTACAGAAAAATTATTACAGCAACAGTTTGGTGTGTTGTGTTGTGTTGGAGCGAACATAATATTATACATAATAAGCTGATTATTAAGTATTTTAGCAGCTAGATGTTTGGTTTAATAAATATTCCTGTAGCTGTTTCAGCCAGTGAACTGTGTGCAGTTTCAGTTCACCTCTTCTGTGCAAGAACAATACTTACTGGTTTTGTTAGGTCAAGTGTTACACTGCATAAAAAGAAGCAAATTAATAGATGAATGTCTAGAATGTGGATTTCTAGCTGTGAAATATCTGTCTTTCAAATAATTTTTGAAAGACACTACTTAGGAGCAAAAATTTTTCTTGCATTTCGTCCTTTTTGTTTACTTTTAATGTTAAAACTGTCTTTTGTTATTAACAGGTTAAACAGCAGTGACACTGATGGAGAGCCTATGTACATTCAGATGGTAACAGCACTAGTTCTGCAACTTATTCAGTGTGTGGTGCACTTACCATCAGCAGAAAAGGATTCTAATTCAGAGGAGGAATCAAACAAGAAAGTAAGATATTTTAAAATTTTTTAAATTTTTTTTATGTGTGTGTGCAGAAATTACTTATGTGTGTTCGTAGGTTTACCACATTACTACAGTGCTGTAGTAATAAAGCATTGTAATTTTAGGTCTGCTGTAACTTTTTGATGCATAAGAAATGCTGATCTGGAAATTATAGATCTATGCTGAGATAATAGACAAATGCATTTTGTTATTTTTAGGTGGATCAAGATGTGCTTATTACTAACTCATATGAAACAGCCATGAGGACAGCACAAAATTTCCTTTCTATTTTTCTTAAGAAGTAAGTAGTGTTGCATTCTTTAGTTTATTGATAAACCCAGCTCCAAATGAGTACTTTGAAAGCTGACAACTGAACAGTGATAAGTACCTATTCATAACGTTATTTATAATAATATACTTTATAAATGCCTAAGAGAGCTTCTTGCCTAGACAAAAATGTTTATAGAAGAGAAATTCTGCAGTGTTCTTCATACATTTAAGAAGCTGTCTCACAGTTCACGTAAGATTCCTTTATTATGGTTCTCTAACTTACCTGAAGCTGGAAGAGAAAGCTCAGCAAATATTTAAGTGGTGAAATCATGCTGATTTGGTCATCAGATGTAAAAAGCCTAAAAATTACTTTTACTGAGCTAAAGTTAAGAGTGTCAGTAGCTCAAAAAAGAATAAAAAATGTACCTGAATTAACTATAGGATTTCAAAGAACAAGTCTTTAGGTTTCTATTGTATTAATTACACTTTTTCACTTAAAGCTGAAAAGCTATTTAATAAACCATCTAGCAATAGCATGCTTCTGATGTTAAACTTAGGGATGATATATAGAAGTCAAAAAGTATCAGGTATGTTAACTTTTGGTGGCTTTTTGTTGTTGGTTTGGTTTGTCTGTTGTTTGGCTGGTGTTCTTTTAGCATTCTGATTATAACCTTTGTGAAGCATAATACTGAGACGTGCTATCACTATCAGATAAACCAAGCTTAAAGAATATAAACATACTAACTCTTAAATATCCTACTCTAGCTTCATTTTTATAATTCTACCTACTTTGTCTATCCAAGTTAATACAGACTTAATAAAGCTAAAAATAAAAATCTTAGCAACAAAATTCTGCTGTCATGGATTAGATGTTTTATTTCCAGCGCAACTTGGAGGGATAACTGTTTAAGCTATTTCTCTACAAACTAATAAAACAAATTTTCTGCTAGTATTTCAGATTTGTTTTCTTGGAATTGCATAAAACTGTTTTTTCTGATTAAACATAGAATTACTTATGTTTATATCAGAATAAAAAACTTTATATGGCTGTTAAATTCGCTTACAAGAAGCATTTTCTTGTTAATAGGTGTGGCAGTAAACAAGGGGAGGAAGATTACAGGCCACTGTTTGAGAACTTTATTCAAGATCTTCTTTCAACAGTCAATAAACCAGAATGGCCAGCTGCAGAGTTGCTACTTAGCTTACTTGGAAGGCTATTGGTAAGGGATTCTTGTTTTTAACTATATTAATTCATTTCTTATTACAATGAAGACTTGTTTATTTCGGCTAAATCAACACTACTACTATAGGAATGCTTTCTGATTGTTGACACACATGCAGCATATAAGGATTTCCTTGCATGTAACACTACTATGCAATACATAAATAATACAATTTTGGTTAGAGGATCAATCATATAGAACTTGTTAAAAATTGTATGTATAGTTTCTCCTGGAAGTCCAGTTTCACTATTTGATTACATTTTCAGCATTAAAAAGTGTCATTTCATAGCATCTTATAAGTGCATACATTTATTTGGAGTGAAGTCAGCCTAACAGCTGCAATTATACATATTAAGTATCTCCTCTGGACTATTCCCTTAGCACAGAACCAGAAAACAACTCAGTGGTTTGGTTTTTTACAACTACAGCAAATGCTTATGACATTTTACACAACTGAAATGCTTGTGTTAGTATGTTTTTTGAGTGTTGTTCTTCAGTATTATTAATGTAATTAATACAGTAATTTGAGCTGCTTCTTGAAAAAGTATTGTGTGGTCTTGTTCTTGGTAAAATGTATCTTTCTATTTATATGAATAATGAGGAGGTAGCATTATGGTGCTTAAAATCTCGGCTCTTGGAGATCCGCTGTGCTAGTTGTCCTGTTCGTGTAATGAAAATATGTATTTTAAAAAATTGACAGACATATTTGTAAAGTGAGAGAGACCCAGAAATATTTATATAAAATAGGTAATGTATGTGTGATGTGATGGTAAATTATATCATTTTGTGCAATGTGGAAGTTAGGTGGAAATTTTAATAAGGTAAAGCAATCCTTTGTGAGAAGAATCTCTGTGGCGTAAATAAATATTTGCTTTTAAATCTCTATTCTGCTTTTCTTAGGTTCACCAGTTCAGTAACAAATCCACAGAAATGGCATTAAGAGTTGCATCTCTTGACTATCTTGGAACTGTAGCAGCAAGACTGAGGAAAGATGCAGTCACTAGCAAAATGGATCAAGGATCATTAGCCAGAATCCTCAAACAGGTGTGTGAGACGTCCATGGCAGCCAGATGGAGATCTGTCCATTCAAATGTTTGAAATTTTTAAATATACTTGAAAAATTGACATTATGGAGAATCAGTCCTAATGCACTATTTAGGTTGCTGAATCAAATATACACAATTTATAAGTATCACATTTGTTAACTCATGTCTTCGTTGCACCATTTTTGTAGTGATCCTATAAATTAATTAATTACAGTGGTTAGTCAGTTTTCTTGTGACAATACTGAGGAAATAATGGAGCAACAGTTGGATTCTGTCTTAAGAGGCCTTAAAAGTACATGCCTGCATTTGCTATTGCAAAGTGGAACCTGAGCTTCTAGCACTCAAGTACATACTTTAGAGAGTTAATCAATTAGTCTTGCAGGGTTAGATTTATGTGGTATAATTTGAGGTTTTGAGGGTGTTTTGGTGTTTTTTCCTGAACTTGCATATGTGTCTGTAGTGGGTTGATGCTGGCCAGATGCCAGGTCCTCACCCAAGCTGTGGTGGCTCCTCTCCACAGCTGGACAGGGGAGAGAAAACATAAAGAAAGGTCCGTGGGTTGAGATAAGGACCAGGTCAGATCACTCACCAAATACCATCACAGGCAAAACAGGCTCAACTTATAGATATGAAGTGAATTTACTAACAAAATCAGAGCAGGATAATGAGAAGTCAAATAAACCCTTAAAAACTCCTTTGCCACCCTCTTCCCTCCTTCCCAGCTCTGCCTCCTACCCCAGCAGTGCAAGGAGACAGGGAATGGGGGCTGTGGTCAGTTCATCAGCCGGGGCTTCTCTCCCTGCTGAGGGAGAGGAGTCATTCCCCTGCTGCACCGTGGGGTCCCTCCCACGGGAGACAGTTCTGCATGAACTTCTCCAGCATGGCTCCATCTCATGGACAGCAGCTCCCTGCCAGTTACCAAAGTGTGAGTCCATCCCATGGGCAACAGCACCCCTCTGCAGCAGTGGGTCACTCTTCTGTGGGGTGCAGTCCTTCAGGGACAGGCTGCTCCAGCCTGGGAGCCGGGCCCTGTTCCCACAGGTCTCCCACAGCTCACAGGCTCCTCTCAGGCACCCACCTGCTCTGCGTGGGCTCCTCCAGGGGCTGCAGGTGAATCTCAGTTCCACTGCCTGGAGAATTTCCTCCCCCTCCTCCTCCTTCACTGACCATGGGCTGCAGGACTGTTCCTCTCACATGTTCTCACCCCGTTCTGCTCTGGTCACAATTACATCTGAACAACAACTTTTTTGTTCTTTCTTCTAAAATATGTTATCACAGATGTGTTATCACCGTGTCTAAATAGCCCAGCCTTAGTCAGCAGCATGTCTGTCTTTGGAGCCACCAGGGACTGGCTCTGCTGGACGTGGAAGAAGCTTCTGGCAGCTTGTCACCCCTGTAGCACCCCCTCTCCTCCCCACTTCCAAAACAAGGGCATGCAGTGTCTTTCATTAGAGACTCCATATTTGGATTTCTGCTAATACTGCTCAAAATCTGCAGGAGTGGCAATATATGCTAAAGCAGATATTTTAGTTCTATACAGTACATAGTATGAGAAAATCTTATGTCCCATTTGCCCTTTTACAAATGAGGACCTGCATTTTTCTTAGAGACACTATACATCTCTTTCTGAACTGACTGTTGTCAGGATTTCCCTTCCACTTCCCTGAAAAGACTACAGATCTATTACATGTACTTTATAATGACCATTAAATTTATATTGAAGGAAAAACTTCTATATTTTTCAGGCATTCAATTAAAGAGTGAAAGTCATCTACTCCTTTATGAGGCTGATTCTTCCCATAATTTCTTTCTGTTAGAAAGAATACAACATACAGTGCCAAATCTTCATGTCCATGGCATAATATAATTTATACTTCTGTATAAGGGATTATAATTCTCCTCTGTTGGCAGTGATTCTGACAATTTTACATTATACTTAGTGAGAGAGTATTTCAGAAGAATCCTTTTCTTTTTCCTTATCCTCAGAAGTTGTAATAGCATTGAAAAATATTCTAGAAAGATATATACCTGAGCAGTGACCTGGATTTTTCTGTTTGGGTTCGGGTTTTTACAGGATCAGGTAGCTGCTAGGCATTGGCATCTGCAGAAAATAAAATTTCTGTGGGCAATTAAGTGTTAAAACATATTTTTTTTTTCAGTTTCCTGGGAAACTTAACATCAGTGATGGCAGACAGTACCATCCATGCCTTGTGAAAAGTGTATTCTATACAGTACCATCAATCAGGGTAGACTGTTGTGTTACTTATAAATTTGTAAGAGAAGAACAATGTGTACAGTACACCTTTCACTTTCCTGTTCAAATGGCAAGAAAATAAGAAATTCCATTTGCTGTTGTCATCAGAAACTTAAATCATAAGCTAATTATTCAGAAATTAGCTCACACCTCTACAGATTTTTCTTCCCTGCTAAATTGAATATTTCTGTTAGATATCCCTGCTAAATTGAATATTTCTGTTAGATATTTTCTTCTGCACTCTGATGTCCTTACTGTGATATTAGTCAATGATTGATAAATGCGTATAGTGCTCCCTTCTGTGGTTTGGACCCATGGTTCATAGATTAGGTTTTAGAGGAAAATCTATTCTGTTTTGACATTTTAAAACAGTATATTCTTTTTTATAAATAGTTGTTTCGTTTATTTGAACACTTGTGCATGCTTTTCATTAGTTTATCTCTTGATACACAGATGTTTTCGACTTATTAATGTTAGCCTTTCTCTGCTTGCTGGTGTTTGCAAGCTATGTTACATGCTGCATACCTGTCAAGATTCTCAGTCAGTGCTGTCAGTACAGAACTGAAGATGGTTTTAAGTTATAAGTTTCATTGCTGATGAAGAAAATTTTTTTTCTGGCTGGAGAATTTAAAGCCAAAAATTATTCTTCTACTTTAGTTTTGATTATTGAATATTATTTTTAAAGGATTCACAGTTCCTCTTTTTTTGTGCTGGGATTTTTATTTGTTTGATAGTAGTTAGGCAGTTAAGCTTTAAGCACCCCTTATATTAAGCCAGTTGTCTACAGATTTTCAGGTTTGTCAAAGGCCAGAATTTCTACTGACAATTTGCACATTGGGGTGTTTTATATATATATATATATATATATACCTAATCGGTATATGTCTTGTAGGCATGCTTTCAACTCTTGAACTCATTCATTTTGGAGTAAAAGAACTTTTTTGCTGTAACATCAGCAACTGGAAGGATGTGGGTGTTTCAGTATAATATTGAGGAAATAAAGGTGTTTTCTGGGTTTTGCCCTTTTTCATTGTTCTGTGACAGAGGGTCCTCGTGGAAGATCATAGAAAGAAAATGAACCAAATCAGTCACTCTGTTTTAAAACCAGTCTTATTCTGCTCTTAATGTGGTTTTTTTCCTTTTATCTAATTGGTTAAAAAATTAGTAATGCTGCACAACTATGCAAACAACTGACTTCAATGTATTTTATATGGGGACATGCAGATTTTCAGATGGTAATTATGACTGTGCAATATTTTTCTTTATGACTATCTTTATACTTCTAACAGGTTTCAGGAGGAGATGATGAAATTCAACAGCTGCAAAAGGCTTTACTAGATTATCTGGATGAGAACACAGAAATTGATGCATCATTAGTGGTAAATTTCACCTTTCTTTCATCAGCAATTTATATAAATAATTTCAGTAACATGTACTGAAGAACATGATTTTTGATTATATATATTAGTGTTTCAGTTAAATTGTCACCCTAACATATACTGTTGATTGTGCTTTCAGAAATACTGTTGATGCATTAGATTCCCTAAATCTCATTATAAATCTGTTAATTTTCTTTTGCTGTATCTGTTGGTTTTGTTTTCTGTTCATCCAGTTTTCTCGGAAGTTTTATGTAGCTCAGTGGTTCCGTGATACAACTATGGAGACAGAAAAAGCAATTAAATCTCAGAAGGATGAGGATTCATCTGAAGGAACTCATCATGCAAAAGATGTTGAGACCACAGGACAAATCATGCATAGAGCGGAAAGTCGCAAAAAGTTCCTTCGCAGCATCATTAAAACTGCTCCGTCTCAGTTCAGTACATTAAAGTATGTTTCAGTACCACTTTCTTCTTCATTAGCCATACATTTGATGTTTTAAATATTTTTTTTGTGAACATGTCCTGATTAACACATGGAATTTATTTCAGGATGAATTCTGATACTGTGGACTATGAAGATGCATGTTTGATTGTTCGCTACTTGGCCTCTATGAGGCCGTTTGCCCAGAGCTTCGATATTTATTTGACACAGGTAAACTGTGACTGGAAGTCTTAGTATAGTGAGACACAGTTGGATTGTGATTCCAAGCACTTTCACAGCCATATGCTATTATCTGTCCATTGTTGAGCAGAGGTATTTACAGGCCATGATAACACCATGTGCTTTCGTATTCTGTGTTAATGGCAAAAGTGACTAGGTTTCTTTTTTTTGCATGTGTTTTGTATGTTATAATGTGCACACATTATTTTATTTATTCATATATGGTTATGGCAAAATCACTGTATGCATACAGTAAGAGGGTCATTACAAAGTGTCGAAATAATTTTCACAGTTTCTATAAGATGCTTATTCCTTTGGTAAGATTAACTCATGAAATCGAGCTTCATTTGATTTGGAAGTAAAAGCTGGATTCGCCAGTTGTTTGCAGTGTGCATTGCTGTCACTTTGGAAGCTGCTGTTTGACCAGTGTAGTTTCTTGCTTTTTCTAGGAAAAGGGCACTAACACTGGCACAGTGATTCAGTACTAGTTTAGGTTGCACTACTTAAATCGATCTGCATACAGAGCCATTCTTAGAGTGCCCTTGTCCAACTTTGCTGTTAAAAGAACCATGGTGAAATCCACAAATTCTACGGAAGTAGAATTTAAATTTAAGTACCTTATAACCCATTATAGAGAAGTAGGAAATCATGGTAAATATCCATGTTCAGTTTTCAGTGCCATGAAACATCACTTACATGGACCTTTTTATTCTCTAAGATAAATTCAGCTTTTAGTTATTATTATTTTAGGAATATTATTTGTATGTTATTGTGCTGCATTTTTGCTCTTAATTATTATTTGGTACCTTCCCAAAACAATTGAATCTTGGTTTTTGTTCTCTTCTAGATTCTGCGTGTACTTGGTGAAAATGCAATTGCTGTTCGAACAAAAGCCATGAAGTGTTTGTCTGAGGTTGTCGCTGTAGACCCCAGCATTCTAGCCAGGGTAAAAAAGAAAATATCTATCTGCACATATGACCCTTAAAATAAAACTTTATTTCTTATTCTGAATCCTTGTTTCATCTGTTCTTTTTAGCTGGATATGCAACGAGGAGTTCATGGGCGACTAATGGATAACTCCACTAGTGTACGAGAAGCAGCTGTGGAGCTGCTTGGCCGATTTGTGCTCTGTCGTCCTCAGCTTGCTGAGCAGTATTATGACATGCTGATTGAAAGAATATTGGTATGGTGCCTTGTGGTGTTTATGGTAAAATAAGTGGCATTGGAAAATTTGCTTTTAACTGAGCTTGTTTAATAAACAGGAATTGTTTGAATGGTGAGCCTTCATGCTTTTAAGGACAACCTTGTAAAATACACCACTTGCTTCTGGGAAGGCTTTATTACGTTGAGAGGTGAACTTCTGCAGAAAGTCATACAGCATCAGGACCAGGGCTGTATTCCTTTTGATTCCATTATTAGTGCTCAAATTAGCTGTGTTATGGCTTAAGACCAAACAGAAGTTTAGCACCCACCATGTAGCTGCTCACTCAACCCCCGTATCTCTTACCCCCACCCTGGTGGAATGAGCCAGGAAGATTGCAGTAAAATTTACATGTTGAGATAAGAATATTTAATAATTGAAAATAAAGTAAAATACAATAAAAATTATAAGTAATGATAATAAAAAGGAAACAAACCTTTGATGCACAAAGCAGTTGCTCACCATCTGCTGACCGATGCCAGAGCCCTGTTCCCAAACCTAGATTGGCTGTGCTTTCTAATAAGTCCCCTTAGTTTATATACCAGGCATGACATTCTGTGGTGTGGAGTATCCCTTTGGCTAGTTCAGGTCACCTGTTCTGGTATGCTCCCTCCCAGTTCCTTTTGCCTACCTCCTCATTGGCAGAACATGAGACAAGGAGGGGAAAAAAAGTCCTCGACTTGGATAAACATGACTTAGCCAAAACCAAAACATCAGTGTGTTACCAACACCATTCTCATTCTGAATCCAAAACACAGCACTGTAACAGCTACTGAGAATAAATTAACTCTACCGTAGCTTTAACCAGGACAATGTGAAATAAGGAATTTTGCTGCATATTTGAAGTCTGAAATATGGATCATTGAGGGCAACTTTTCTAGGCTATTTTTAGTGTTTTGAAAGGTTTATTAGTTGTTTTACAAAAAAGTGGTTTTTTTGTAGGTGTTCAATGTTAATTTAACTGTCGGATAACATTAGCTTACAGTATCCATGTCAGGATTTTAGTCAAGTACTACACATTTGCTATAGTTACATGATAAAACAAGTTTGTGAAGGCTTTTGGAGATAAGTGGGTCATGTGCATACAATGCTACATAAAGCAGTTAAACCTGACGTTCAGATTCAACAGATTTTGAGTAAGGTGATATGAAGTGAAGCTGCTCATCTATTTCTTTAGATGAAGCCTGGTAAAATGGAAATGACTGCCTGCATATATCTTATCCATAATCTTTTTCCAAAGGCTTAAAGTATTACTTTCCAAATCTATAGGGAATCTTTTGTGTTCCAATAAAGTAGCTAAAGCGTCGTCACATCTGGCTTGTAAGTTCTTGAGTAAATAAGTAGATTGCAGCATCATGAGCTCTTAGTTTGGAGGGAATAGATGGAGAAAGTGTTTCAGCATTCTGGGAACTCAGCCAGAGCCTTTAGAAAAAGTTGTGCTGAGCTTTTGTGTAAATGCATTCCAGAAGATTTTAGTTGCCTTTTCTAAATAAATTTTGCAAGTCATATTGGGTGAGCTTCAAATATTAATTCATATAAAACATAAATTAATGTTTCTGATTTGTTTTCAAGAGTGTAATTCTTTTCTCTTCACAGGATACTGGTATCAGTGTCAGAAAAAGAGTCATAAAAATACTTAGGGATATCTGCATTGAACAACCAACCTTTCCCAAAATTACAGAAATGTGTGTGAAAATGATTCGGAGAGTCAATGATGAAGAAGGCATTAAGGTAGAATGAAACATATCCTTCAGAATTTTAATTATTGTGACTGTAGTGTTTCCCTATTTTGACAAAATTAAAAAAGCATTTAATTTCTCCTTTGTAATATTTATGAATTATATATTTTTAAGAGCAGATATTTAGCTTTCTGTAATTCTCTCTGACTTACTTCTCTTTCTTTTCTATCCTCTGTTTTCTGTAACTTCTTGCTGACAATCAAAATATTTTAAATATTTTCCAGAGATATTTTCTTCTTGCAAGTATTTTCTCTGATGCTTCTCTTTTCTAACAAGTGAAATTGGCATATAAAACTTTGATTTCTGCAAATCAGTAAATTTTAAGTAAAAATTAACAACTTGACATTCATATATGCCGTGTGTAATTATTAAAGTTATAAAGTGTTAATCTGTGCTAATGTTAAGTGAGGCAGTTATTCCCCCTGAAATGTTGCTTATGTGCTCATACTCCACCTTTTGTGCGGTGTGTATTTGCAGAAGGGCACAAACCTAATATAATGTGTTAAATCATAAAGCTGACAATTATTATTTTGTTTAATTTGGCAAAATAATTTCAAAGTTGTTGAGTAATTAGGGACACAGCTGTTGTAATTTTGTATCACACTTCCAGTAAAATTTAAAAATTTTAAAGCTGCAGTAGATATTTTTACCTCTTGAGGTACATTAATGTAAAGTGGCTTTCTGAGAAGACTCTTTGATCAACAGGCAGATGAACAGCTAGAGCCAAGGTGCTGCTGGAAAGGGATGACCATGTTCTCTCCCCTCCNAGGTGCTGCTGGAAAGGGATGACCATGTTCTCTCCCCTCCTTCCTCTTACCTTTCTAACAATAAGAAAAAAGGGGGCATAAACTTCAATGTGTTTTAAGAGTTCCATGAAAGACAAGTAATTTTGGAATAATTTTTATTCACTTGCCTTCCATTCTGTATTGTCCTCCATTAAAAAACATTGGAAGGTAACATACTTCTATATTTGAGTGTAGAGACTTGGCTTTTCTCTTTCCCACCTTGTCACAGCTGTTTTGTAAACTAAAGGAGCCTACTACTGCTGCTGCAGTTCTGCTGTAGGGATTGTTTGTTCAGTTGTCAGCTTTTCAGCTGTGTTTTTCTGAGGAATACCAATTAATGCAGGAAGGTGGTAACTTTATTTTCAGTAGCATCAGTTCCCATTGTTTCATTTTGCTGAAGTTTGGTGTGAGGTCAGTGTTAAGTCCTGTAATATTAAATCTGGGTCTGTCGCAGATAACATTTCCTACTACAGTCTCATTTTTGTTGTGTAATTCCTTATGAAAAGGCACAGATCATCAGCACATCTGTTCTATGGATGTATTAGAAATAATACTAATGTAAGTTTATTTCTGCTAATATTTTACTTTCCTTCAGAAATTAGTAAATGAGACATTCCAGAAGCTCTGGTTTACTCCAACTCCACACCATGACAAAGAAGCGATGACAAGGAAAATACTAAACATCACTGATGTGGTATGTTA
>VYZP01054275.1:801-13789 GCA_013400635.1 Hypocryptadius cinnamomeus
CAGGAATTTTGGTTATTTTGCTAGTTCTTAGTTATATATGGGAGTGAAGTCCAAGAGATACCTTTAGCTCTGAAAACCACACACACCCAAGGAATCATTTTACCTATTACTAAATTCAGTCATTTCTGAAATGTTATGTACTGTCCATGCTTCTTTGTCTTCTTCCCTCTCTGGGAAGAAATGAAAGGAAAGTATCCATCCTACCTTCTACTGAAGGTTTATCTAGAATTGCTTTTTCTTCTTTTTTTTTGCTTTGTTTTTCCTTTCACAAACTTGAATCTGATTTTCATGCTACTTTTTGCCCTTTTCAGATTAGGGGTGTTTCCTTCAAAACTCAAGCTTTACATATCCTTTTAGTCAAGCGTACACTGAACAAGAGCTGTCTCAATCCAGGCTTGTATTGGGACTTTCTCAGAAAAAAAATTCATGAATTCTGTCAAGTTCACTACAGTCTGTAGGTCTACAATAGAAATAAAATAGACAAATTAGGATTTATGATGCAATGTCCTGCAAAATTTTTCCTAACCTTTTCTTGCATGAAATAAACGAGACTGGAGTGAAACGAAAATTGCATTCATCGCTTGATTAAAGCTGTTCACAGCTCATGTGCCCCAAAAGTTTTTATGAATTTCTGTCCCTGGAACTGAAGTTTGGAGGAGGGATTAATGAGAAGTTAAACAAAAGGACAGAGAAAAGGAAAAAAAAAAAAAAAAGAGAATCAATGGTAAATATAATGCTTAAAAACAAATTCAAGTTATCATTGCACTTAGACATGGTTGTGTTTCGGAAAAAATCTGCTCTGTGATTCAAAATCTCCCCACTTCTACCTCCATGGTGATTTTGGTCTGGTACCTTCACATGTGTTGCCTTTGTCCACACTGCTTCACTGAAATATCAGATCTTCAGAGAAAAGACTGGATGTTTTCCCAATATGTAATTCTTAGCTATTACCAGGATGTCTAGTTAGGAATTAAAGAAAGGAAGAGATTGAAAAATACACAAGGTCACAGGAAAAAATATTTAGTGACATCAGGGACAGGGTTCTGAACCCATGGAACTCAGTCCTGTCCTGCAAGTGTAACACTATTCCCTGCTATGCACCCCAGTGCTAAAAATAGTAGGAAAAGTAAAAAATTATTTAAAATGAGGTTTTTGAAAAAAAAAACCAGAAACTTAATGCCACTATGCCCAAGTCATGCAGATTGGCCTTGATTCATAAGCATTGATGTTTTATTTCTTCTGATGCAGAGAATTCATTTGCAGAGCAGGTGCATTTCATCCCTTCCACATTTGCAAACTGTATGTATAATGCTGTTTACATTACAGAGATTTCTTTTTTCCTTCCCAAAATCTTTCACCTGTCATGAAATGCTATTTAGCCTCCACAGTAGAGAGATGCTTTCATCTGGTGGTGCATTTCTGAGTCAAGCACCACAGTCATCAGATACTGATTGTTAGTCAACTTTGATATGATTTTGGCTATAAGCATATGGTATCTAACAAGGCTTATTTTTTAATGTCAAATCTAAGCCATGTTTTGAACCTCACTGGGTGTCCAATGATGCATGTCTTTTCATCCAGTGCTACAAAAACTCTAGGCTACTCATTTAAAAGCAAGCAGCAATTAGATTGCTTCTTTATATTTAGATAGTGTCTTAAATCTTCAGGCTGAAGTGAATTAACACTGTAATTGATAATGGGAATAGACTGACTTCAGGAATCACTTTAGGACTGTATCCTAATGAGAGAAAAATTAGACTATGAAGCAGATGGTCTAGGTTACAGTGATGCTACTCACACTAACTTGTTGGGGAGGAGTCACAAAACTTTCTCAAGCTTCAGTTTTCTTTTTGAAATACACCAGATTTTCCTCCAAGTGTACTTAGAGACTCAACATTTCTGAAAAGATGGTAATTAAGGATTATTATTTACAATGTATTTTATTTTTAATAATCATCCTCAGCTAGGAGAGTCTTTCCAGGTGCCATGACCATAATTAAATAGCACAATACAATAAAGAGAAAAACTCTTTTAATTATTTTTAATAGGGCTTTGGTTGGATTACAGAATGTCACTGAAATAATAACAATATGAAATAAAAGATTTGTTTTCTCTTTGTGATTTTCAAAAGCCAGAGATCTGTAACTGCCTGTTAGCTGTTACACAGTTGTGTCTCTAGGTATGGATTTAATACTTTTAATATGCCCTTGATTATATGAAAGCTTGATTATTCCAACATCTTTCAGGTTCTGCATAATAATCAAGGCTGAGATAGAAGGAGCTGATCTAATCCCAGCTGATGTCAAAGCCAAACCCAGCACTAAATACTGCAGGAAATATTGTAGGTCTTCGAAGTCCATGTTTCCTGAAGGGGAACTGTGCAGCTCCAAACTGGACAGTCATGGCCTCTGTCATGGCTTTCCTCTGATATTTTCCATTATGTTGCAAAGAAGAATTTCCTCCCCTTTTTTTTTTTTTTTTTGTTGCAATGATCTATTTGTAAAATTTAGCTTTAACTGGTCTCATGACAGAAACCATCTGTTGAAACTTCCCCTCAGCTCATTCCCTTTGTTTAACGTTTCAATAATGACCTTGTCTCCTTGTGGTTCACTTATCATGTGGTCTGCAGGACAGAATCACAGGAGTTAGCACAGGTACTCAGACTCAAGGTGACTGATAACCTGAGACATTCCTTAAAAATTCTCTTCATAGAGAAATACATCAGCCAGCAAATACTAGAGAAATAGATAAATAACTAGACCGTGGATGAATACATAAATAGGCAATCAGTAGGACAGACCTATTATTCCATCCTTAATTCCCTGGCAATGCAAAATAGCTTTTAGTTAAGATTCTTGCTAGTGTTTCTGCCATTATTGATTTAAAATGCCCTGCAGAAGAATCTGGATGACAATAGTCATCAAGCACTATGCATTACCATCAATGGTTACAAAAATTCTCCTCATTTCCTCCCTATCCTACAAAGTCTGAATGATCATGGGGTTTTTTCCCTGCTGTATTTCCCCAGCACTTAGTTATATTTTTATTAGATGCAATAAAAATGGCCCGAACAGACATGTGGAGAACTTGGGGAGGGGATAGGATGATGTTATCATAGTACCTATATAGACCAGAGTATTTTGTTTAGAATATAACTACCATTTTCCAGTGCCTGAGGCACTCAACTCATGGACATCTGCAGAATAAATGTCTCAGCTAACATCTGAACTAATCCTACCAGGCTAATTTTGTAAGCAATGAGAGAACATCAGTTTTCTCACCTGAGTTAAAATTTGCTTTAGCACAAGTTGAATCACATCCTACGAGTGACTATTTTTCTCCATTTGTTATAAAGCTGGAGTACAAGAGCACCCAGTGAAATGGTCACACTGTAGACATATGCAGTCAGATGAGATAAATTCCATCCTCATATGTTCCAGTTTTAGGTAGGACTCTGAGGAAAACTCAGTTTTACCAAGCCTGGATGGAAAACAAGGATCATAGTACCTAATCCACTACTGGTAAACACTAAGATGTCTTATTCCTGGTTCTTTGCTTTTTAAATCTGATTTTGTAGTCAAGAACCAATGGCAGGATACTATATCTCCTTCCTCTACAATAAAAGCCATCAGTTAGTCATTAATGTTCTAGGTGATTTTGAAGAGTCATCTATTCCAGTCTCTTCCTTTAAAATAAGGATAATACTTTCCTTTTGTTGTACTGTTGTCGGGTGAAGACCATCCATCAGTGTGAGGCATCAAACTGTGAAAGAGATGTTATTAGCTTGGTTCCACGTCTTGTGCTGCAGCATGGTCTTAGAGACGAGTTCTAATCACATCTGAAACAAATTGATTTGAGCTGTAAGCATTTTGGAGTATTTCATACTGTAAATGGAAATCCTCCTATAGTGCCAAGCTCTAAAACCTAGTTGCATAAAAAATTCTATTTGAAGTGGGGATTTTTCCTGAAATAATGTGAATCTGACATTGCTTCTGATTACTTCTCATCAAAGGCTCATCTTTATCTGAGGCCTCTGCTCCAGTTCCTTATTTTCCCCCCTTCTTCCTCTGTCTCTGCATACATTTTAAAGTCTAATTTAGGTTTCCAATACCATACTAAATGTTATCTGTTCCTTTAGATCCTTATTTAGCTGTTCTTGTCTTAATTTCATCTCTTGCAATTGTAACTCATTATTCAGGTTATTTCTCACAAGATTGATTTGAGTATCAGGGGATCATTTACTTTTCCATTATAACAGCCACTTCAGGTTATAAATTCTGACTGTAAGGAGAAAATGTGCTTATCAGTTTTGTCAGCATTTGTGTGAAACAGGACTGGGCTTGTTCTGCAGAGACATTCATGACTGATACAATTTCTACATTTGCATTTTCTGTGGCTAATCCTGCTGTTGCATCTCCTGTGTGTTGAAGTGCAGAGGAAAACATTTGATTTTTGTTGCCATTTTTCTGATGTGAACTGAGTGTGTGCCTGAAGTGAGAGGATCTTTCAATCTCATGCCTGTGTTAAGAGCTGCTGCTTGGGGGAGCAGATGGTTCAGGTGATAACTAGCTATGGCTTATGCTGCTACAGTTGGAAGCAATTATGGCTTAATTTTGTGTGTTGCATCTTTAAATTTCTAAGTGTTTGCTGGAGGCTGCTGCCATTGTGCTCATTTCAGATAGCATATGCTGCAGAAGGTCCTCTGCTCTCCACCATGGGGACTTTATCTCTTCCTTTTTGTTCGGCTTTTCCTTCATACAATTAAATTTTTGATGGAATGAAGCAGGAAGATCTTTGGGCATGTAATGAGGATGTCTATGGAGACTTCCAAGCTGTGTTTCTGGCTTGAAACAAGCTAGATTCATAAGAATCAGTAGCAAAAACTAAAGCTCCTTCTCAATTTGGAGATACAAACTTAGCAAATCCTGATCTAAATTGTTTCTCAGCCCTTGACATGTCTTACCAGTTATTTTAGCAATCTCTTCAAGCAACGCATTGAGCATTGTGTATTGCTTGTCTGATACTCAATCTTCCAACTCAGGCATTTTCCTAAGCATTAGCAGAAAGGGTTTGTAAGGGTTTAGTTTGATAATAGCATTGGATTTCAAGGGAGAGTCCCCACACAAATGAACGGAGCCAGCTATGACTCCATGATTACTGTCATTGTAGCTGTTATTTTGTTGGTCCCTCTTGGCTGAATTCAGGATGTTTTCATTAATTTTCATTATGAAGGAAACACAGACTTTGGCCAAGCCCTTACCAGATGTCATGGACTTGTCGCAGTTTTGTGGTAGCACTGAGATATTCATCTGAGTTGCTAAATTCAGCGTCTTCCTTGTAAGAATTCCACACAGTTTCTGTCTACCTGCCAAGCCTGAGGGGGCACCACCAGCCCTGCCTGCCCTTTACCAGGACTCCAGGGCTGCTCCCACCCTGTCCATGGCCTGAGACCCCATGGCAGTCTCCCACATCCACCAATCCCTGCCCAGCAACACCCAACAGAGCTGGGCTGCAGCTCCACACAGCTCTGCCCTGCCCAGCCCCACTAGCTCTTGTCCCAGCCTTGCCTTGTCCTCCCCATCCTCAGGAGACATGCCCAAAATGTCCTGGGCTGGGGCTGCCCCGCTGCCCCTCAGACTGTCACACTCTCTCCCTGCCAGCCCAGGGATCCCCTGCAGTTCCCAGCACTCCTGGTTCTGGGGAGCTGCTGGCCCACATGGTGCCGTGGCACCATCCACTATATCCCAAACTAGAAAGCTGCTCAGTGCTCATGTGGTCTGCACTCACATCCCACAGCAGTCAGGTTTTAGTGCTGGTTTTATATGAGTGATTGCTGGGGAACAGCTGGCACTCATAAAACGAAACACAGAATATCTTGTTAATGACTTGTCACCATTTTTCTTCTTTGCTTTATGGGTCAGAGGAAAGCAAACAGCTTCACGGGTCTGTGCAGAAGGGCCCAGCAGCTTTTCCCAGCCTCCAGATGCTGAAATGACAGTGATTAACCACAGTGCCCAAAACTGAAACTGCGCAGAGCGCGCTTGCACTGCGGGGCACGTGGAGATCTACTGAGTAAGAGATGTGACACATCTGGAGGGGAGTGGCAAAGTGGCAGAAAGGTTTGCCACTTTGTGAATGCCTCTCCTGCCAGTTATGTGCAGCCCTCAAAATGCCAGTGGCAGCACACTGGCTCAAAGGGCTCCCTTGTACTGCACCTGCTGCAAGGATTGGACTGATGTTAGCCCTGGGGACAAATGCTTCAAAGTGCCCCTGAAGCAGACATCCCCAAAAATGGGGGATTTCTGAAGCCACGCATTTTTCGTACAGGCTTCAGATCAGCTCATTTGGTACTAAGCTGCTGTTTTCCCAGAAAAAGCTCCTGACTATACTAAGCCCCCTGATGTTGCACTGGAAATGCCATCTGCTTTAAAATACAAACTGAACATAACTCTCAAAATAAAAGTGCTTTACACCTATGTCATGCAAAAGGAAAAGCAGGAAGAACCCGCAGACAGCAGTGGATAAAAAGACTGAGCTGGAGTAGGAAAGCACCAGGTGTGACAGACAAATCTGAACATTCTCTTAGTCCAATACGGATATTAAGAGATTTCAAGATTGCTGGATTGGCATCTCAAGGGGACAGAAATCTTCTATTTTTTCAGCAAGTAGGGAGAATGGAAAGTGCAGAGATCACTTGCTTGGCTCACCCTAATTAGGCTGCTGCACTGCAAGACACACCACTGCCTCGAGTCAAATAAGTTTAACTAGTCCCTTATTTCAGAGGAACAGGAGCATTCTGTGCATGTCTTCAAATCAGTTATTCAAGTCAGTAGAGGAAAAAAAGGGATGTGTCTTATGCTATCTCCCCTCTCTCTACCATCAAAAGTCTCTTTTTAGAGATATTGCTGTCTTTGATCATTAGAAAATCTTCCCAAATTAGTGATGTAGGAGAGAAATCCTCTGGCCTGAGCTCAGAAGAGCAGTTTATGTCCTAATTTGTCCATTCAAAATCTAATGGGAGACAAATGCCTGGGGGCATTAAGTACTTAAATGCATTTGCGGATCTGAGCTCTTCTTCCTTTTATTAGTACACTAACTCTTTACAGTTATGTAGTTTGTTATGAAATGACATGTTTGACATGGAATTTTATAAAACTAGGGTACTATTTAAATACTAGATTAGAAAAGCACCTGAGGAGCCATGCTATTTTCTTGGTGTAAAGAAGCATTCAGGCAGCTACTTAAGCCATGTCATGTGCTCTGTTCAGAGCTGTTTGAAGCTATCAGCTGCCTCTGCATCCGTATGTACAGCATATGGCACCTAACTACTGCATTTGAACGGCTGCAGCAACGTCACAGAGATGCATTCCTGAGATTGTTTCCACCCTGTGGCAAATGAGGGATGTGCAGGTTTCTGAGCATAACTCCATCCTAGATTAAGAGATGTCTCCTGTTAAGCCACTCTCTCTTACAGTTATCCCTTACGCTTCCATTTGTACTGAGCCATAAGCTACTAAATGCATGAGCCTTGTTTGGTGCAGCAAATACACTGATGAACAGGAAAATAAAAAGTACCTTTAAAACTAAGAACATTCAAGTAAACTGCCCCATCAAATCTGTGGATGCTAAGACTTATCACAAAGCCAAATGGGCTCATTCAATGCTCTGTCAGCTGAGAGGAATGTTAACGACCAATACCTAATTCCCATCACCACCAGTGGGATTTTGCTCCCTAAAAAGGCATGTCTATTATTGTTTTAAATACCCATCTGTATTCAAATTAACTGCACAACTGAAAGGTATGGGAGGGAAAATAGGCTTACTTTGCCTGCCAGTTGCCAATGCATAAAGGCACATCATCCCACAGGTCTCACATTGTGCCAGACCCATTCAACACTTGATATGGGCATTCAGAACAGAATTAGACACCCCCTTTAATTGGGGAAGAGAAAGGAAGAAGAGGTGATGCAAATGATACTTGCCATTTCAGAATTTCAGAATAATTTATTGCCTAAAAGTGGAGCATTACTTTCCAAAAACTTTGTGTCAGATGCTGAGGGTCAGGGGAAGACTGGAATGTAAATCTTTCCTCAAAGCTTCTCAGTTGTTAGCTACAGAGAAATTCTTAATCCCTGAGACACCTGATGTTCTCCATCTACCCCACAGACAGCATTATTGCCATATGTGGAGGAAAGCCAGACATCTGCTTCAACATGAGCTCTACAATATTTGACCTCAAGGTTTTTAATTATTTGAGTCCCAGTTTCATATTTGTTGAAATATTATTGGGTTATGTAGTGAATATACCCTATAGTGTATACACACCTATAGTGTATATTTAATGATTTTATATATTCAGTGTGCATCTATAAATAAATTGCTCACAGATTGTGTGTATAAAGAGAAAAGAGAGAAATCTATTTAACATTGTTTGCATATATACTCATGATTGGGTCACTGCTCACTTTATTTTGTATTTATTGACATA
This sequence comes from Hypocryptadius cinnamomeus, assembly GCA_013400635.1. Taxonomy (NCBI): domain Eukaryota; kingdom Metazoa; phylum Chordata; class Aves; order Passeriformes; family Zosteropidae; genus Hypocryptadius; species Hypocryptadius cinnamomeus. The sequence goes on from VYZP01054275.1 coordinate 9,290, forward strand.
TTTCTTACAAATCAACTTTTGCTTTCTTAGACTCCACAAGCAATATCCACAAGTGACAGAGCACAGATTTGGAAGTCAAAACATCATCTTAAGTGCAGCTGACTCTACAACTCAGACCAGATTTCTGCATCCTGCAATGTACCTATCCTGAGAAAAGGACTTATTTTTAGCATATTGCTCATCATTTCTTCATGAATTTCACAGGATGACAATTGTTCTCTTCACATCCCATTTCTAGACAGTCCTGAATGGGAACTGTGTCAAAAGTTCAAAAACTTTGACTATACAGGCTCTCCTTAGATGACTTTCTGGGTCCTCATCTGATCGCAGAGCTTTGTATTAGGTTCTCTGAGGTAGCTGGATTGCTTTCCCAATTGATACATAAGTTCATATATTTTGGTCTGTCTGTGAAATTATATTGTAGTTATTACTGCAATATTTGAGGTTTTAGCTGCCAGTAGCTAATGGCTGGGGCAATAAATTGTATGATTTCAGTATTGCTTTTAATGAGAACATCTGATATTGACTATGTAAACCAGACAATACTGGCCCACACAGGACTAGAGTTATTCTCTTCCTGCATGTGAAACATTAATCAGTATCTTATTGCAGTGCTTAGTCTGTAGGATTATCCTTGAATTGAAAGTGGTAAGAAGACAAACAATGAAAATGTCCAACAGGAGATTTGTGTTAGTAAAATGTATAATAATTACTATTACTGTCTGTAGCAAAATCTGATTTTGCTTGCGTAACTTTAAAAGGCATAGTCTTGTGTATAAAAACCAAGATGTATTTGGTTATACAAAGACCTCTTATTTTTAATCCTTTGGATATTTACTTTGCAACAGCCTTAAAAGTATCAATACACTTGAAATCTACAGTGACACAATAATGGACAACAACCACTGGTTTCATTTTTTGGAAACATCTGTGGACAGTAACCTCTGCTTGTGAGTAAGGGGTCTGTGATGTGGACTGAGAAATGTGCAAAGAAGTCTACAAAGGTTCCATCAGACTTGTTTGAAGGAAATATTTCTGTCATGGCTTTTCAGTGCATGGAATATAACAATTCCACCAGCTTTGTCCAAAAGGCATTAGTGTGCTAACTCAGGCGGTGATGCTGGCATTCCTTATGGCTAACCAGATTGGTTTCTCTAACAGAAAGACTGGATGTAGGATCCGTGAAACTGAAACCTGTGACAGGTTTGAGTGTTCGTGTTCATATATTTGTATGTCTTTTGGGGTTTTTGGCTTTGTTTTGTTTTGTAGTGTTACGAGGTGTTTTAGCGAATAGGAGTTCATAAACTCTGACATTTCTTTTTGTCCTTAAAAACATCTTCTTTCCCGTCTTTTTGAAAGAAATTTGTAATACATGTCTTTTCCCAGTAATTAAACACCTCCCTCAACTGCCACAATTCTTTAAAGATGATGGAGAGTGACCTTGCACTGCCAGCTCTTCAGCACTCTAATGACACTCATTAGTAACAACCAATGAGAAGAATTTCTGTCAGAGTGGCAAGGGTATGTGATTGGATGCTTCAATTTGCAGATATCTCTTGGATGTTGAATGTCTTTACTCCACGTTTTGTGAGAACCTGTGGTTGAAGTGCCAGTGGTGGTTGTGGTGGACCTCTGGTTGTAAAACTGAGTAAATGGATGTTAACATTAACCATATATTAATATTCAAATTAAACAAATTGAAGTGTTGTGTGGCTTGCAAATCCCACAGAACTGATATCAATGCACTCAGTATGGTTCATTGTCCACAGCAAACCTCAGCCTGGCTTAAAGAGGTATGGAGGTGTGTGCTGGAGAGGATTACTTAGGGAAAGACTGGCTCCTTAGCCCAGGACCTGTGATGAAGATTAGTTAAAATGAAGGAGGTAGATTTTATTGTCTGGGGGAAAGCTGTCCAGTGTTGCTAGATTAAAATACACTGACGTGACCACATATTTTCTCAATGTGCTGAAAATATGAATCACTCTTCTATGCTACAATATGGTCCAAAGCAAGAAACCGGCTGGCATTCAACACATCCCATTTTACACATACCATGAGTGAGATAAAGCTGATCTTAGAGGAGCCAGCCTCAGTGGTGTTCTGGATGTATCTTTCTCCCCACACCTACTCCCCCTTCCCTCACGGACAGTTTTCACTTACCTTTCTTAGTTAAATCTGAAAATTAAATCCTGCAAGTCCAGACTTGTGTCATCATGGGAAGTTATCAGGGCTGCATTCTCTTCTCAGCTTGTGTGTGTTTCTGGCTGCTCCGTTTTCCCATCTCTGAAGTGAAAGTAGTGCTTGCACAGCTTCTAATGCATTTGATGCTCTGCAGGTGAAAAGTGCAGTGCTGTAAAATGTTGTGACTGTACAGCAGCATTTATGCTTGTGGAACGATGACTACATTAAAGTTTAGAGCCTTACCCACCACCCTGCAAGATAATATGTATGGAGCACTATGAATATAAACCACTTGTTTGGCTGCCTGATAGAACCTTTGTTAGATAATCCAAATATTATCTAAATATAATCTAAATATTCCCTTTGGGCAGATACCAAGGATATTTGCTTTATCGCTCTTCTGCAGAAATGAACACTGGACCATTAAAATAATTGATTTTTAATGAAATCTGATGGAATTTATGCTGTTTTGTTTTGGTTTTCTTTTTTCATTTTTGAAAAAAAATGAAGGAATAAGCTGTTTTCTAGTATTTCTTCTTATCTTCACAGTTTAAGGGGGCTGATGAAAGGAAAGAACCAAAGAGTTACTCTGTAAATAAATTATGGTCTGAGAATCTTTCAATCTTAGCAGGACTCAGTGAATCAATTACACCTGTTTCCTCTACCTGAAAGGTAACCAGTACTTAACTATTTCACACATATATTGGAAAATTAAACAATTATTAATATTTCAAAAGCTTTGTGAAATTTCTCAATTAGAACACTTAAAATTGAAAAGGTTTATACTATCACAATCATTATTTATAGTGAAGGAATCCTTCAGTTTTGGATGTTCTTGTTCCTGTGAGTCTTTTCTAGTTTTCTCTCAATTTCCAGAACATAAGGGGTCTGGTATTTGAATGTTTTATGAATTCCAATAGTTCCTCAATTGTTTTGATGCAAATAAATCTCATGTTATTGGGATGTCATCCACGTGACCACTTTTCTGCAGTCTGCACTTTTGCATTTCAAGGAGATTTCTATCAATCGGAACAGGTGACATTTTATGTTGATTTTGAGATGCAGGATGATACAGAGGAGAGGTATGTGCTATCCCTTTTCAAAAGAGAATTGTTTCCTTGTCTCCTCTTTTTGTTTTTCTGGTTTGTTTTTTTTTTGCCTTGCCCTATTAGAGTCATTCAGGGTATGAAAAGAAAAACACAATTCTTTGTTTACAGCAAATACAGCATTAATGTGTATCGTTCTCTTTGCATTTTCTTTCTGATCTTCCAGTGTGCAGAGCAATTTGCCTGCTAATTCATTTACAGCTGCTTTTGTGAGCCTGTCTGAACACCCAGTAGAACAGGAAAATTTGCAAGCATAAACAGGCAGAAATATTTCCTGCACTAGCCGTTTGGAATGATACACTGGAATGATACATTTGGAATGCTGGCATCTCCAGCAGAAGGATTACATGCATATGCAGCACAGTGACAGTGGCTGAGAAAAAGGCTCATGGGATCCTTTGGCTGCTCAGGGGTGAACTTGAAGGAAAGAGCACATCTGCCCTTTTGGCTGGACCAGATCACCTGGAGACATCCTTTCTGCATATTAGCACCTTTCCTTCGTCTCTTGCAGCTGTCACATGAGTTTCTGGGTGCTAATTTCTTACCTCTTCTAGTCAGAGTGACTGTTTCTGTGGCTGGCACTTGCTGATCTTCCTGATTTTGCCTTACAGAACTAGGTGAGCCACCATAGCTGGTGATGATCCCTGGGATGAAGTGAGTTCACCTAGAATACCTGTGAGCGAGGAGAAGGACTGAGCAAGCTGCTGCCATGGAGTGGAGACTCATCACAGAAACTGATACTGAGCCCTCAGCATGGCCATGACCCAAATCACCATACCAGACCCTGCAGCATGCCAAGCATCCACTAAGAGGCACAGTTTTGCACTGCATTTTCTGGGATGTAATATACCTATGTACTGCCAGCTTAAAACAGTAACCTTACAGATGAGGAGGGCTTCTCTGTTGCCATACTGTGGGTGGAGAGATAAATTCTGCTTAGTTTGGTACTTGCATACTTGCAGGCACTTGTCACTCACCTGCTGTCTTGATTCTTGATGGTTTCTCCATAGTTTTACTTTGCCTGTTCCTCCAGGCAAGGATGACTGATTCATAAAGGACACAGTTGTACTTTGCAAAGTCAGCATCGGCAATATTATCACTGTGTGCACAGTCTACAATCTCAATCAACTTATTTTAAACACTGAGTGCAGAGGAATACAGAAGCTGCTAATTGGAAATTGCCATGTCTCTCTCTCTCTTTTTCATATTTTTT